>JAYJMB010024894.1:0-39301 GCA_036873735.1 Pouteria campechiana
CCCTCAATCTTGAACATGGCTAAAATCTTAACCCCTATAGGCAAATTCAGTCATTCTTCTCTTATCTATGCCTTATGTTTACAAGCGAGAGTATCGATAGGAGCTTCTAAAGAGATTTTGCACCCAAAACCTATCATTTCACCGAATCTTGTCAAGACATTCAAAGATCCATAGTCAAAGAGTACAGCAGGTCCAAGTATTGCTCTAGCTAGCACTTCACGCCAGTGCATGTGACCAATTCCTGCGACTACTAGGATGTGGAGTTTTGAGCTATTTACCCAGCTTACCAGGTGGATTGATTAGATGGTTGTATGCCATGATATGCAGTATGACCACTTGATGCATTATTATACTGCACTTGCTTTTGAGGTTCCCACTTGATCAAGGAACCCGATCTAGTTTCCTCCAGCATCCACCTTCCCACCATATCCACCAGCTAATGACGAGGATGAGGTTGAGGTTGTTGCAGCTACAACCGAAGAGCCAGAGGTGGGTGATTCTGATGATGATAGCCAAATGGATGAGGAAACTAATAGCGAAGGCAATGAAGAGACCAAATTGGAGGATGCTGCTAATTTTGAGCAGGTGGTTTCAGGGAAGTTCATATGCCATTGTTCTCTTGTCACATTAAGGATAATGTTTCATATTGAGTTTTGGGGAGTTTTGCAAGTTATTTTAAACTAAATGTGATGTTTGGATGTGATGTGTTTTACTTTGTAGCTTTGTCTTATTGTGTTTGGATGTTATTTATGTGTGGTTTATTGACTCAGGTGTGTTCTCAATCAATGAAACATGTTTTAGTAACTTGGAGTATTTTCTATTTTAGTTGTGTATTTAGTATGTTTATGTGGTTAGTAAATATTTTTGTTATGTTTTTGAGAATGGATCAGTAGGTGAGACCGATGAACAACATGGTACAACACAGGCTAGGGAGAGAATGTCAAATGCAATCATATCTGTATTTTTTTTTAACTTGAATATGTCTAATTTACTAATGATTCCCTACAGAACTGATTACATAGTCATTCTCTTTTGAATTCATAGGATACTTGAAAACAATTTGTGGTAACTAAGTAGCATAGCTCAACTCAAACTTCATAAATTCCATGTAATATTTGTGTAAGGCAAATAGTACACACAACAAAAACATGTCATTTAGTGGGGGAATCACATTCTCATGTAAAAGGAAAATAAGTTTAGGGGTGTGATAGTAATACAACCCAAATTTGGGGGGATCATGTTCCAATGAAATAAAAAAATAATAATAAATAAATAAGAAAAAAAGAAAAAAAGGGGAATATGATAGTAACACAACCCATAAAATTGAAAACAAGAAAAGTAACCTCATGTCTATTGTAATCTCTCATAATTCATGAATTTGTGAAGTTGTGTTGAATGTGTTTACTTGAGTTACACAATTTGAGCTAAGTACTAAGGATCTAATTTAGAATGACTATCAATTTTTTTTCAGACACTAGGAAGTAAATGGAGAGAGGATGATATGCAGGCTAGAAATTTAGATATACATGTTGTTTCAACATTTTTCTCCCAGGCTATGTTAACTATCTTGAGGTTTTCATTGAACTTGATCTATGCATTGTTTATATTAGTATTGAGTCTTATTCGAGGATGGGCAAAGTAGTAAGTTTGAGCAAGTTTGATAAATGAATATTATTCACTTATATGTTGCATTGTCCATGATTTATTTTGGTATATTTATGAGTTTTTTTCTAGTAATTTGATACATTTATGGTTGTTATGTATTTGCAAGCAAAGGAGAACAAAGTTACAAAGACTTAAGCAAAAAGAAGGCAAAAGGACAAAAAGAAGAGTCAATGTCACGATACAGACAGACAAGCAATGTTGCGACACTAAATAATGAAGAACATGTAGTTTGACAAAAATAAGCAATGTCGTGACACAGTGTGACTACGTCACAACGCTAAAGTGGCAGAAAGTGCAATGTTGGGAGACAGTCCTGGATTGTGTATTCAATGTGTCGACACTATATGTCTATGTCGCGACATTAGCTTATGAGACAACAATCCAGAATTTCTGGATCTTGGTTGACTTTTGCAAATGCTCAACCCTCATGGAGGTGTGTATAAAAGTGAAGTGAGACCATGTGTTTAGTAGCTTTTTCGCAAGGTTTGAAGGCAAAGAAACTTCTTAGAGAGGTAGCTACACAAGATTAAAGGTGGAATCTCATTGTAAAAGGGAGAAGATGAAAAGCATTGTATTGAATTTTGTAAAAAGAGTTATTTCCTTTTTCATTATGCATTAAATCTTTCTTTTTAGGGTGAAGATGTAACCCTCTCTGATACATTTGTTATTTGGGAATGTTGCTCTTTAATGCAAATCAGTTGTTTTCATTCATTGAGTTATTTGCTTTCATTTGGTTTGATATATTGCTTGATCATTAATATTGCAAATCACATTGATTATCTAGCATGGTTAAGGCACACACCATATGCAAAACCATGAGCACCATTGAATGAAAAGGATAGGGGGTTATGGTACATACCTTATGCTAAACCATTCTATCTGATTCATGTGTTCTTAAGCTTAATGGGTTTTCACCTTAGTTACACTACACACCATAGGTAATTGGAACGAGTGAACATACTTAATTTAAACCTGCACACCTAACGGTAATAATCTCACATTAGATAGAACGAATCCAAGTTATGCATTAAATCCAATGTCCCAATAGCAAAGAGTAGCATTGAGTGGTAAAATCAGATCCCTCGACCACTTTGTTTATTTCACCTACATTATCCATAGATATTTCATTTCAGCAATTTTACTCAAGTTATCATTTATACTTGCTTAGCTCAAATCACATAACTTTAAGATAGGGATAAGTTAGTAACTAAGCTAATTAAATTGGTTCGAACATTCCATGTGGGATCAACCGTTGCATTACACACTATACTGCTATACGTTCATGCACTTGCAAAGATTTATAATTTGAATCATCAGAACTTAAAGCCTCAATAAGTGATCACGCTATCTATGGACAATGACAGGGTTAAATAGCACCTGCCTCAAGAAGATACAGACAAATCGTTACACAGACAAGACAAAAAAATTAGTTATAATCAACACTTGTTCGCAACATTAAGATGATTTCAATTTGCAAAAGAAGAAATAGAATGGAACTTAAAATAAACAAATAAAGAAGCCAAAAAGAAGACTCATCTGAAAATTGAAGAGACCAAGCAACGTTCTATAATCATTGCAAAAATTATAGAAGACAAAGAAGAAGTGGCACAGCAATTAAAGAAGAAAACTTTATCTGCCACCTTCATCTACAAAGAGTTGTCTATCACAAAGCAACAGATAAAGCCATTAGATAATCTTTAAAGAAGTAAGTCGTCCATGCATCAATGAGTCATCTGTTACTTAACAGACAACCATCATATGAATAACTAAAAGAAGAATTCATCTATATGCCACAACTTCATCTATCACTTACGATAGACAAGCCAACAAATGAACCATTTGGAAGACTTTGTCATTGGGCTACAACTTCATCTGCTAATCTCAACAGATAAAGTATGTTTTATCTATCAAGGAAGATACCTTGTATGATAAGAAGAATCATCTATTACTTACAATAGACAAAGGCACTTCAGCTGATGAGAAGAAGACTTCGTCTGGTAAAAAATACTTTGTTTGTTATGAAGAAGCTCTGTCCGCACTACAAAACTCGTCTGTCATTTTTAACAGACAAAGCCACCTCACTTAATGAAATAAAACTTCATCTATCAAGAGAACATCGTCTGAAAAATAATGAAGAAGAGTAACTTTGTCTGCACCTCCACGATTTAGTTATTACTTATAATAGTCAAACTAGAAGACAAATTGCTACATTATCTTTGACATCGGCGGAGTGGTATATTATCTGGATCTACTCAGAGTCACTTTGTCTATCATTTACAAAAGGCAAATTCAAGTGACAAAGTTCTTAGATAATATATATATATATATATATATATCATAACGAGTAAAAGCCATCTGTGCTAGACATCACTAATTGCACTCTCTTGTTAAAATATCAATGGAAGCAAAATTCTGCAAAGTTGACTGGACAATTCTAGATTAGCTGAAGATGGAAAGAAATTCAAAGGAATGCAGTCTACATTCTATTAAAGATTGCAAGTCTTAGAAGTTGCATCCCTTCAAGATTAATGAGCATCTTTACATAATAATAAATGAGTTAGTCAACCAAGAAAGTCTTCATTCAATGTTTACTAAAAACAAAAAGGCACCTTCTTCAAAGTTGGCGTTGCAGGCTTTCCAACTACAAGTGAGTTTCTCAAGAAGACAATTTCTAATGGGAGAAATCGGAATGGTCTTCAACATTAATAGAAAGCCAACTACCTCTAATAGGTAGAAGTTTCTGAAGCAATATAAAGGTGGTGTAACAACAACAAAAGAGGTTGAGGAAGCTAAGAAAAAAATTAGAACAGAGCTTAAACGAGTAACACTACTCTCAATCTGACTTTGCTTCTCCCCGGATAATCAATCTCCATTGTGCTGATAGACGATGAGTCTAAAATGTTTTATCATAGTCATATACTGGAGCATTGATATCTAATGAGCTTCAACAAGATATCATTTTATTTATGAGCTTAATCTTTATACAAATCAGCCTAACAAAAGAGGCATTATAATGTGTAAAAAGAGTGCTATCAAATCAGCTATGTGAGTTAGTGGTGAGCTCATTAAAATCATGTTATAATGAGTTGTTGGTGAGCTCAGGGAAACCAATAAGTTTGCTGGTAATCTTTGAAACCAGTGCGTTTTCTAGTAAACTCGTAAAACCAGAAGAGTGTGAGAGATACTTGCTTATGCCCCCTGGAGCTAGAACCCAGAAGAAGTGTCCGGGACACTTGTTCATGCCCCCTAGAGCTGGAATCTAGAAGAGTGTCTGGGACACTAGTATATTTCCATTTTATGGGGTATAGTGGAACCTAAGGCACAATGAGTTAGTGCTCTTGGAAGAGTGGATGTCAGGACGGGGTTCTCAAACCACTATAAAATTTTATTGTCTGCATGTGTGATTGCTTGCTTGCTTTATCCTTTATGTACTCCACTGTTTTCATTAGTTGCTTGTGCATTTGTTTTATACACTACACTACTTCATTAAGCATAATGTTATCATTCACATCATCACACACACACACACACACTATAGTTGTTTGTCAAAGAAGTAGCTAAGAGAATTTGGACTTGGAAGTGAAGTAGTCATATAATCAAACTTGGAAATTGTATATATACTGCATCACTACTTCCTCTTAGCTCATCAATTTTTATTTGGCCATAATTTTTATATGCTTAATTTACCCCTCTTCTCTTGAGCTATTCATTGTATATGGGACCAACACACCTATCCTTGTCATTCAATGGTGCTCATGGTTTTGCACATGGTGTGTGCCTTAACCATGCTAGAAATCATTGTGATTTGTAATATTGGTGATCAAGGAATATATCAAATCAAATAAAAGCAAATAACTCAATGAATGAAAATAGCAAATTTGAATTAAAGAGCCAACATTCCTAATAACAAAATGTATCAGAGAGGGTAATATCTTCACACTAGAAAGAAAAATTTAGTGCATAATAAAAAAGGAAATAACTCCCTTCACAAATCTCAATACAATGCAGGTTATCTTCTCCCTTTTACAATAAGATTCCACCTTCAATCTTATGTAGTTGCCTCTCCAACTTGTTTCTCTGCCTCCAAACCTTGCCAAAGAATCCTTAAAAGCATGCCTTCACTTCATTTTTATATCCCCTCCCATTAGGGTTGAGCATTTTCACAAGTTAAATAAGATCTAGAAATTTAGGATTTGTCTGCAGCACCTTGTCACTGTAGGGACTCTCTGCTATGTGCATATTTGAAGAGTTTAGGTTCCTTGATGTGGCAAAAGAATGCCTTGTCGTGGCAAGATGTTGCTGACTAGAAAACCATTTATACAGATTGTGCTTTGCCGTGGCAAGGAGATGGCCTGCCGCAACAAGATGTTTTTGTCCACCAAATTGTTGCCTTTATTGATCTTTTGCAAGTTTTCTTTCTTTTCAACTTTGAGCCTCATCTTTATTTAGTTTTTCTCTTCTTTTTCCATCTTCAATCCACCTAGAGGAATCAATAAATTCATGTTAAATTCATCTAAATTTATCAATAATTCATAATTAATTTAGTTTGGACATCCATGATATAAGTGAATGAAATTCATCTATCAAGGGAGTACAACTTGGAGACAATTCATTCGCTTATCTTTCTCGGTTCTTTTCAAATTCCTTTTCTTTTCTCAGCATGTTTAAGATAATATTTTTGATTTCTTTTAGTTCCATTATGAGCTAAATACTATTCTAGGGCAACGATATAACCGACTTATGAATATTTAATTTTATTCAGTTTAATTCAATTTCATGTTTTTCGTTATCTGTGTTGAGTGTTTAATCCGAGTTTAATGCTTTTGAAAGTGTGTGTGCCCTTTCTACATGATTTGTGATTTAATTTGAGGCTAAGAAGCAATAATTGAATTAGACCATGATTAAATACCATAAGATTGTCATGAGATAGAGGTATCCATGAGGCTTGTGTAACACCCTAAATTTCTTTTTTTTAAAGCATCTTGATTTGTTTAGAGTTTTCATAGAGATGTAGAAAATTTGTTAATTGAGATAGATTGTTATTGCTTGACAAAGATTAACAATTAAAATGGAGAATTTCATTATCAATATAGGAATACACATTGATTGATTAAATTGAGTGAAATTGACTAGGATTAATCCGGTGAAATTAGAAACCCTAGATATCTTAATTCATTGAATCTCTACTTGACTAGATCCTCATTCTTGTCAATTTCCATTAGGTTTAGATTTCTTTTCTCTCTTACTTCATCATTCGATTGGTCAAACAAAATTTAGGGTTAGAGTAATTCGGTACTTGGTATCATAGTCCTCGTGGGAACGATCTCTACTCTCATTTCATTACTTGTTGATAACACATGCACTTGCATTAGGAAAATCTACAACAAGTTTTTGGTGCCGCTGTTGAAGACTATTATTTTTACTAATATAGAAACAAATAACTCAAATTTGCTTTGAATATTTTCTTTCTTTTAGTTTTGTTATTCATTGTTATTTCTACATTTTTTTACAAGGTAAACAAGACATGGCCACCAATAACATTCAATGGCCAAGTGAGAGGGTGATGGCAAAGAAAACAGTGGGCATCTATGAAGTTGATGTTATTTCTGCTTTAACCGATGAAGCTACAGCTCTCACAAACCAAATTCAGAATAGCCAATTAGAGGCACAATTTGTTGGAAACTTTAATAGGCAGTTTAATAACCCATACTTCAGCACATACAATCCAAGATGGTGCAATCATCCCAACTTCTCATGGGAAAATAATTAGAATATGGGGCAACGTCAACAAGGGTTCAACAGCAGGAAAAAGAAAACAGATTTAGAATCTTCTCTAGCTCAATTGGCCTCTAATACAGACAAATTTATGATGGAGATAGGAACCAATTTTCAAAACCAATCTGCTCATATTCGGAATTTAGAATCCCAAATGGTTCAGTTGGCCAATATGTTCAATAGTTGCAAACAAGGTAATTTGCCCAGCAACACCAAAGTCAATTCAATAGAATAATGCAAGGTGATCACCTTGAAAACTGGGAAAGAATTGGAGACTCCTTCAAGCGAAGAGAAAATTAAGCAAATATATCAAGACCAAGTTGAAGTTCTTCCTAAAGTTCAACCACTACCTCCTCAACAATCCACTATTTCAAGTTATGTGAAGTTTATAAAAGACATCTTTTAAAATAAGAGGAAGTTGGAGGAGTATGAAACTATTGCACTTATAGAAGAGTGGAATTCCATCATCTTGAGAAAGTTGCCTCAGAATCTCAAAGATCCAGGAAGTTTCATTATTCCATATGCTATTCAAATTTATGTTTTAAAACATTTTGTGATCTAGGTGCACTTGAAAAGTTCCACAAGCTGATATTAAGATTTGAAGAGCCAGAGCATCAAAAAGCCAAAATCCACCTTAGAGACGTTGAATAAAAAAGAGACAGTTAAGTTGAAGACTATGAATTAGAACTACTTCTCATCCCTTATTTCCTAGGATTTTTAGTTCTTTTTGTTTTTTGCTTTGTTTTCTCTTTATGTTAAGGTTCTTTTTAGCTTTCTTGATTTCATATATTCCCTTCTTGCCCCCACAAGGAAGTTCCTTTCCTCCTTATGCAATTTTTTTTAACATTGAGGACAATGTTTTGTTTAAGTTTGGGGTTGGGGATTTTCATTTTTGGGTCAATTGTTTTGAAATTTAGGTATAATTTTTTTCAATTAGCTTCACATTTGATAACTTAGCTAAGGAAATCCAAGAGCTATTATGCAAAATTTTTGAAATTGAATGAGATTGGATTCATTGATTCTCTTTTGATGATCATTAACCTGTGCTTAGTTTTTTATTACCACGAAAGATAAATGTTACTTTGTGATTCAATGATTCTTGTGATAAGTCTCTCCTTTTCATGAATGATGAAATTTTTATTGAGCACATTATGTTATGATCGTGTAAAGTGCATGTGGATTAATTGATGATGTTGTGAATTTAGTGACATATTTTGATTGACATGAGCATGCTAGAACTTATTTGAATATCCCTCAAGGTGAAATTATAGATAACATGTTTACTTGGAAATGATTTAGGCATTCTTTGATTAGTTTGACCCTTTTAAGCTAACCTAGTATACCACTATTACTAGTGTCCCCATTGAGCTTTAATGAAAGAATGGCATATGCAAAGCATGTAAAAGACCATTATTTCACTTTTCTTTCTCTATCCTCATCATTCAAACCTTTTGAGAGACATATTCTATACACATAGTTGCAAAGAAGTATGAGAGAGAAAAAGTCGATACATTTGAGGGTATTAAAAAGAATAATGCCAAAAGGAAAAGGACAAAAAGAAAAGAATTAAAAAGGAAGGGGAACCACATCCTAATGAACTCAAACGAAAATAAGTTTGGGGCGTGGAAGTAATACAACCTATAAAAAATAATAAGAGAGAAGAAGAAACAAAATGTTAATAGAGTGAACATTCATGTCCAATTCAATAATGATCTCTTACTTTGTGAAATCCTTATCCCTTTCTTTATTAGCCAAATCCAAGGCCCCTTTACAATCTTAACAAAGATCTATTGATCAAAGTGTAGAGAGTTATGTAGAGTCCCAAAGATGGCTTAACCTAAGAGAGGAGGGGTGTATTGGGTATACAAAAATTAATTGCTTAACCCCTATAAGATTACTTTTCCCTCTTTTCATGCTTGTGTGTTGTGCAATGTAGGAAAAGAAATAAAGAATTAAAATGCAAGACAGAGTAAGCAAGCATATACACAAATAACAAAATTTTTATAGTAGTTCGGGCAACCGTCGTTACATTCACTCTTCCAAGAGCACACTCTCATTGTGCCTTGAGTTCCACTATATCCCATATAATGAATATACAATAGTGCTCCTAGCACTCTTCTGGTTTTTACAATCTCACCAGGAAACTCACTAGTTTGGAAGATCACCAACAAATTTGTTGGTTTTCCCAAGCTCACCAACAACTCATACAATATGGTTTTCCAAGCTTACCACAAACTTACCAGTTTTGAAGATCACCAAAAAATTTGTTGGCTTTCCCAAACTCACTAATAACTTATACAATATAGTTTTCCCGATCTCACCACAAACTCATTGGTTTTGAAGCTTACAAGCAAACTTGATGATTTTCTAAAGATCACCATCAACTCTCTAGTTTTTAGATTAACCAGAAAACTTATACACTTTTACAAAGTGTTACAATGAAGCATGGGGGAAGATGAGATCTTTTACAACTCTAGTAATAAAAAAGGATCTTCCCATAACCTAAAGAAAATTGACATTAAGAATATGAAGGTTAAAGCTTAAGGATAGATAACTAAAGGTTTAAGCTTCCAGCCATGGGTAGAAAGACTTACATAAGGTCAAGCTCATTTGAAAAGTATTCCTTCACCTCCACTTGAATCATCCAACTCATCTCCTTAAATAGATCTTCATAAACTTAACAATTGTAGAGGAGTTGGTTGGAAAGATGTAGGAATGAGTGCAGTTTTGAATGAAGAAGACCATTGTGATTTGTCTATTAGAGTGCATTGCTTCTAATTTGTCTGGAGCTACTATAACACATTCATTAATAGAGAGGAAGATGATAAGCTATGTCAAAAAATGTTCCTTGTATTGACTTGTCATAGCTGGAAAGACCGCAGTACAACTTATTTCTAGAAATACTAACTAGAACAAGTCTAAACAATGAAAGCATAAGTGCAGATGTCATTTGGATGTAGTCACATAAATCAATTAACCTCGGACAACTCACAATCTCTACATTTATCTGTAGAAAGTCTCGGATGAATTCTCCCTTGAATTATGTCCGTCAATCAAACCTCCATGAATGTGATTTATTTTTAGTAAGTGAAGGAAGAAGTTTGTCTTACTGTGTTACTCAGTTGGTCAAACAAAGTATAGTCGTGTTGTAGGCATTTGTCAGAGCATGATGGTTAAAGACAAAGTTCCTCCTATTAAGCACATTTGTTTGAGCAGTTGGTCAAACAAAGTTCCACGTTATGTGCATTTGTCCGAGTGGCCAATAAAGTTTATCTTTGCAGCTTCATTATTGATTTATTTGTCTTTTCTCAGATGAAGTTGCTTCTACTTTGTCTTTTCATGCCTTCTTATCCTCGGATGAATTCTTTCTTTTGGCTTTGTTAGACAGGCAAAGCCTATTCTCTTTGTGCATGATTGTCTGAGTAGCTATTTCTTAGTCTTTCTTGTTTCTTCATTTGTCCAAGTGCTTGATGAAATTACTTCTTCTTACTTTATCTCAGATAAAATCTAGTTGATAGATAGTCTGAATTTCTAGGACAAAATTTAAGCTCTCTGATCATGGCTTCTTCTTCAACTGTTTCTACTATTGCATTTGTCTATGGAAGTTTCTCTCTGAGTTTAACTTACAAAGCAAGCTCTCTTTATTGCGCATTTTGAAGCCTTGTTTCTTTATTCTCTTCTTTTCTTTTGAATTATGATCTTGAATTTAATTCTTCTGAAGTGTAATTTGCATATTTGATTTCTCTGGAATGTAATGGATGATAGATTGTAGATTATTATCCTGCACTTAGAAAATTTTTGCACTTGCCACATTGTTAGCTTTGAGTACATAATATGAAATCTCAATAAAGCGTAATGCCAATATTAAAGAGTAATAATCAAATTTAAGTGCATTATGAAGATCATATAGTCAGTATAAAAGTGTATGCTTGCATAATTAAACTTTTATGATTATGCATACATTTTAGGGATAGTTATTAACAATTTAAAGCACACTTATCATGTCATCTTAATACAAGTTTTTTTATCATCAAAATCATATATAATAATCCTAACAATCTCCCTCCTTTTGATGATGATAAAACTTAAAAGCTTATAAAAAAAGTTACTGATTGGTAAAGCTCCCCCTGAATATCTGACATATGTAATTCTAGGGGGTTTGACAATTTGTTCTCTAACTCTCCCCTTTCATTTTCTTATAAGTCTCTCATATTTATTCTTCTCCCCCTTTTTGTCAGAATCAAAAAGGTTTGGTATAAGGGAATAAAAACTTTAGTTTTATATCCTTATTCTTAATTTTATTTCTCCCCTTGTTTCCTTGACCCCTTATTTGTTTCTCTCTCACTAAACTATCATATAATTTACTTTCTTTAGAGGTTTTCCTTATCAGTTATATTTTCTTCTCCCCTATCTTATTAAATCTCATATAGTTAATTTTATCCTCTCATCTTCCATAATTAGAAAGGTGTAACACATGCTCTATAATCATATTTATAATCATATAATGTATAAGCAAGAATTTGAGATAAGATAAATTTTCATTTCATGTTATAGGCAACATGCAAACATTAGATTGTGTAAACAATTCTCAAGAATAATCATGTGTCAAGCATATTTGTGAAAGTTACTTGGCATCATGATTTAATAATGTGAGCTCTTATTAGTATCAAGGAAAAAATAACTTTCAAATCTTTAAAGCATGTATCAATCAACATATTATTAATCAAAATCATGATTATTTCATACAGAGATACCAAATTAATATTTAAGGTGATTTAATGCAAATAATATGGTGACGATGCATGATTCTAGCTTGTTGGGTTCTTGTTTTTACATTCACTTATATTTCATTTATACATCTAACTGTCATTATTATCAAGAGAGATAGCTAGGAAATTTAATGACAGAGTCAATAAGTTGGTTGGGAAGTGAAGAGATGCTTTGTATTCTCTGTTATGGATAGATAAGATGATGTTTCAGTGAACATCAGAGCAGTCAAGGCGCCCTCAAATTCTTCTCCAAAATAGATTCAGGCAAAAGATGACAATCCAAATTTCAAGGTTGTAGAGAGAGTTCAGTTTCTTCATAATAGAATCAAACAATTAAAGGAAAATTTATTTTATACTAGAGGTAATACTGCTCATTTTGAACATCTCTTGATCAAGAACTCTATGACTTACATGGAAGCCATAGATCGCATCAAGAATTTGGAGACAGAGTTGGCCAAAGCTTATCAAAGGATTGATGAATTGGAGACGGTTGTTGATATTTTGGCCGAGTAAATAGTTTTATTTTCCTTTCTCTCTTTTAATGGTTTGATCTTTTAGATGTAATTTTGTGACTTCTAAGGATTATGTTCTATTCTCAATAGTTTCCCAATTTCTTTTTCTTTAATGAAGTTTTATCCTTGTAATATTGAATTATGTTTTATGTTTCATAAGTGCATTCTTATATAATTCAAACATTATATATGTGATTAAAAGGACACAGAAGGTTTTTAAGCATAGTTTATTTATCAAAATCATAATTCTTATACAGAGAACACCAATTTGACATTTAAAGTAGTTTAATGCAAGAAATGGTAAACACTAAGGTGAAAATGCATGATCCTATTTGGGTCTCTAATGTACAAGGATTTATTCCATTTTTGTACTGCCAATGTATCTCTCCTATTATTTTTACCAAGAGGAGGTTATTGAGATTTGAGCCATAGAATTAATGTGTCACTTGGGAATTGGTTTGACCCTACGTATTCTCTACTTCATCTATATTAGATGATAGTAAGTTGAATTGACAATAAACGAAGTTGAGAGATGGTCAAAGTAAGTTGAACTGATAAAACACAAAGTTGAGAGATGATCAAGGATAGAGCAATGTAGGATTGAGGGAATACCCAGATTTGTTTTTTTTAAAGAACAAGGTGAAGCATTTGAAGAAGGAGTTTAGATATGCCAAGAATGCAAATGTTTGTTTAGATCTTCTTTTAACTAGCCACTTTATAGCTTATGAGGATGTTATGGGTCTTCTTTTTCATTCCACATTGTCCACCAAAAAGAACCAAGAGTACCACTTCTAAACAATCCAAGTCCTCTCGTAAACCATCACCCTCACAACCTAAGCCTACTCAACCATGTCCTCTTCCCCCACATAAAGAATTTTTTCCTAAAACTTATCAGAGAAAATCCAAACCATTCCACTAAGTCTGTTGCATTTGCACTTTCATTTCTTTCTTTAAATATTTTTGCTAACATTTATCTTATGTATGATATCTTTCTCTTGGATGTGTTATCTTGCAATAGGTACTTTCTAAGAGCAATTCCTTTTGTATGTAATTTTGATAATTTTCTATAGTTAATTTCATAATAAGCTATTTCAATACATTTTGTTTCTTTACATCTTTTTGATTATGACAAAAAGGGGGAGAAAATTAGTGCACCCATTAGGGGAGTTGAACTAAGTCAATAGAAATTCATTGTATATCAAACATGCATTTAGCCGCTTTAAATTGTTTTAAAAAGAATTCTAATTGCAGTTTTAAAAGGTATATCACTAAGTATTTTGTCATCATCAAAAGGGGGAGAATGTTGAACATACACTCTTATCAAGGTTGATTTTGATGATGAACATTCTTAACCAATCATATTTTGATGATGAGCAAAGAGTGGAATATTAAGGCACTAACAATTTATTCTCAAGTATTTGCAAAAACATTTTCATACTAATCTATGAGAATAATCTTCATTGATACTTAAAGGAAGAAACCAAGTAAATGCTCAAGAGAACTAAGTATACAATTCAAAAATATACTTAAAAAAAGAAAACAAAAATTCAAAATCATTAAGGGAACTTCAAAGTCAACTTCAGAGTCATAATTCTATCCCTTTAGAGTTGTTCAACCACTTTGGAGATAAGAAAATATATTTAGAGTGATTAAATCTCTTCTGAGTCGTGAGCACACAACCTTCGGAGTCAGTTAAGTACTTCGTGTCACAAGCTCACAAGCTTTTAAATTAGTAAAGTACTTTGAAGTCAGTAAAGCACATTTGAGTTACAAGTTTAATAACTTTGGAGTTAGCAAAGATGCTTCAGAGTCAAGACAGGCTCTTTGGAGTCAATAAGGCTCTTTGGAGATAGGCATCAAGAATTTTGGAGTTAACAAGATAGTCTTTAGATAACACAACTCATCAGTGTTAGAAAAGAAACATTTCAGATTCATAGATTAAAGTACTTCGGAGCCAAGTGAAGTTCTTCGGAGTCAGCTCCTCGGAGTCACAAGATAAGTAATTTGTAGATAGAGAAATTCTTTGGAGTCAACCCTTTATGAATCGATGCTAGTCGCCATTGTCATGCCACTTTGAAGGTACCAAAACCTAACTTTGGAGCATCTGAAGATATGGCGATGTGTGAAATATTTGAAAAGGTTTTATAACTCAATCATCAGAGGATCTGATGTTGCTAAATTAGAAACTCTGAAACCATGGAGAAACCTAAATGGTCATAAATTCAAATGTTTCCTTGCATTTATGAGCCTCATCTACCACAAGAGAGGTAGTTAGAAGCATCAATATAAGAATAGTTAAGTGGGATTGAAGAAACAATAAGTTTTTTAAAAGCAAAAAGAAAAGAGAGCATTTACTCATCATTTAAAGTTTTTCTTCTAGATGTTCAACTCCACTACGCCTCATTCTAATAAGCATTCAAAGCCACCTTTTCAACAACTGTTGGACATTGACTTTTAGTTCTTAATATTATATTCATTTTGTTTACTAATGCTTAAAATTGTATAAACTAGCCTAATTAGAGGTAACAATATTTGTACATAGTTATTTACTTTTGCATATAAGTATTAGAAGCAATTCCGAAACTTGCTTAGGTAGTTATAAAAGTTAATTGGTGAGCTTGAAAACCAACAAGTATATTTATTTGATTAGAAGAGTGTTGATCAAAGAGAGTGTTAGTGGAACTTGAGTTTAGCAAAGAAGGCTAACTCAGAGAGGTGGAGTAGGAACTCAAGTGAAGGGCCGAACTAGTATAAAAACACTAATCTAAGTGCTTTGTGCTATCAGTATTTCCTTTGTCTTTGCACTATAGTCATTATTTGATAAAAAGTTTTAAAGACTCAATTTACCACCCCTCTTGAGTCACCATCTGAACGGGGCCAATAATTGGTATTAGAGCATCCTTCACTTATTATACCTTACAATTCGATTTATATAACTAGTGAAGAGATCCCAATGGCTAGTTATTTTCACAACACTTCTGCCGAAGGTCAATCTACTTCAAGACCTCCACTATTTGATAGTAAAAACTACGTATACTGGAATATGAGAATGAAAAATTTCTTGATTGCCTTAGACTATTAGCTATACAAAATCATTAAAGAATAAATGATTATCCTAAACATTGAAGATAAATATACTACTGAGGACATTCAAATAGTCAAAAAAGATACCAGGGCAAAGAACTGCCTTTACTATGCTCTTACATCCTCTAAGTTTGACAAGATATCATCGTGTGATATAGCAAAGGAAATTTAGGACAAACTAGAGGTTGCACACGAAGGCACAAAACAAGTAAGAGAAACTAAGATAAATCTTCTTGTGTAGGAATACAAAGCTTTCAACATGAAGCAGATAGAGTCAATCTCAGGCATGTTCAGAAGATTTCAAAAGATAACAAATGGGCTAAAGAATCTATGAGAAAAGTTTGTGGAGACAAAATGGTGAAGAAAATTCTGAGATCCCTATCAAAGCAATGGATGCCCAAAGTGACAACAATCCAGGAAGCAAAGAATCTAGACACAATGAGACTAGAAGAGCTCATGAGTTCTCTTATAACTCATAAGGTATTAATGAAGCAGAAAAATATAGAAGAATCTAAGGCCAAGAAAGCAATTGCTCTTAAAGCTGAGTCAAAGAATGACAAATCCCAAACTGAGGCATCCACAAGTGGAAATGAAGATGAGGAGATGGGAATGATTACAAGAAAATCAAATCCATGCTAAAGAAGAAAAAGTTTAGAAATAGTTCAAGAAATAACTTTGGAAGAAAGGATAGAAAGCAAGAAACACCCACGTGTTACAATTATGGGAAACCTGGGCACATGAAATTCGGCTACCCAGAACCAGACAAGAGACAAAATGATCAGTAGAAGAAGAAGTATAGCTCATACATTGATAAAAAGAAAAATAGCAGTAACAATAATAACAATAATAGAACAAGCAGGAAAGTTTAGAAGAAAAAGAAGGCTCTAGTAGCTTGGGAGATGCTGGAGAAAATAATAAATGAAAGTGAGAGTGAATAGGAAGAAGAACATGAAGCTCAAATCAGCCAACTCTCTCCAAATAGAAGTAAGCAGGAAGAATCCCATAAGGGAATCAACTCCATGAAAATCCATGAAGATTAGATAAATTTTAATTCTAAAACTCCCAATCATGAAGAAATGTTAGAGGAATGTATTCAGATTTTATGATTCTCAAAGACAAGTACCAAGAGATTAAAAAGGAGTTCAAGAGAATTACAAATGAATACTCCAAAATAAAGAAAGAAAATTCCAAGCTCAAGAATAACCATAACACCAATAACATACTTGAACAAGTAGTAGCTAAGAACAATGCTCTGGAAAAAGACATTGACTTCCACATTATTAAAAATAAAACCAAAGAAAAAAGGTGGACAGTAGCAACATAAGAAATAAATGGAAATCTCTATAAGAAAATTTGAGCCCAAACAAACCTCAATTTGGGTTCCCAAGATAGTTGTAAATGTACTAAATGCAACCCAATTTCATTTAGTGAAAACAGTGATGACTAAGAAAGAATAGATACTAACATTATCTATAACTAACCCATTTGAACCCATTTCCAAATGGGTACTAAAAGTTAAGACTTAACTTTATCCATTCAGGTGTGCTTGGGAGCCACAAAGAATAGCACATGGTATATCGACAGTTGTTACTCAAGGCACATGATAAAGAATAGGAAGCTATTCAAGGAGCTGAAAATGAAATCTAGTGAAATAGTAACCTTTGGTAATAATGGTAAAGGTAGAGTAGTTGGGATTGGTAAGGTCCGCCAACCACTATCTGCTATAATTTTAGATGTGCTTCTAATAGAATGATTGAAACCCAACTTAATGTAAGTCAATTCTATGATAAAGGCCAGAAAGTTGTGTTTGAATCTCAATCCTGTTCTGTATTAGACAAGTCTTAATAAGTTATAGTATATGGTAGAAGACATAGAAATATATATTTGTTAGTCTTTCTAATATTCAAGCTAAAATCTTTCTAATATTCAAGCTAAGTGTCTTGTTGTGAGTGACAATAAACCCATGTTGTGGTATAAAAGGCTAGGACATGCCAACAAGAATTTAATTGAAAGATTATATAATAAGGTTCTTGTTATTGGTTTACAAAAACTCAAATTTTATAATCAGTTGTGTGATGCTTGCATGAAAGGTAGGTAAGTAAAAGAATCATTCAAGTAAAAGAAAGAAATATAACAACCAAACCCCTTCAGTTGCAACATATGAATCTAGTTGGACCAACAAGAACTAGAAGTATTGGAGGGAAACATTATGCAAATGTCATTATGGATGATTATAATAGATTCACTTGGGTAATATTTCTAGCATCTAAAAATGAAGCTTTTTTATTCTTTGAAGTATTTACCAAATGTATACAGAATGAACAAAGCTCTCACATTGTTCCATAAGAAGTGATCATGTTGGAGAGTTTGAAAACTATAGATTCATTGACTTTTGTGAAAATAATGGAATTCTTCAAACTTTCTTTGGACCAAGAACACTCCAACAAAATGTAGCAGAAAGGAAGAATAGATCTTTGCAAGAGATGGCAAGGATGATGTTGAGTGAATATAGTCTGCCATAGTATTTGAGATAAAGCAATGAACACTGCATGTTATTTTATTAACAGAATCTTTGCTAGACCCATACTCTACAAAACTTCATTTGAACTGTACTATGACAAGAAGCTAAATATTTCCTATTTTCATACTTTTGGTTGTAAAAGCTTTATTCTTAACAATGGCAAGAAAAACCTTAAAAATTTTAATAGTAGATCTGATCAAAGAATATTTTATGGTTATTCCATTGTTGGCAAGGCATTTAGAGTATATAACCTGAGACTTAAGATTGTAGAGGAATCTATATATGTCAAGTTTGATGAACATACTAACTCCATGAAATGAACTAATGATTTTGATGATGAGATAGATAATCTTCCAATAAGTATGGAGAAATCAAAGTTACAAGATAAAGAAGTAGAAGCTCCCCTATCAGAGAGAATAATGGATGAAGCTAAACCATCCACAATAGAGATAAAAGAATAAGGTAACATATAACTTCCCAAAGACTGGAGGTTAATGTATGCGCATCCTGAAGACTAAATAATTGGTGATATATATGACAAAGTTAGAACTAGATCATCCTATCACCAAAAATGTGGTAACTTTGCCTTCATTTCTCAATTATAGCCAACTTGCATAAACCAAGCATTAGAAGATGAAAACTGAACTTTAACTATGTAAGAAGAATTGGACCAATGTAGAAGAAACGATGTCTGGAATCTTGTTCCAAGATCAAACCATCAATCTGTTATAGGAAAAAAATGAGTCTTTAGGAATAAATTGGATGAATCAAGAATTTTAGTAGAGAATAAGGCAAGATTAGTTGCAAAGGGGTATTGTCAAGAAGAAGGTATTAACGTTGAAGAGTCATATGCCTCTATTACAAGGATTGAAGCCATTAGAATGCTTCTTGTATTTGCATCATATATGGATTTCAAGCTATATCAAATAGATGTAAAGAGTGCATTCTTGAATGGTTTCATTAATGAAGAGGTCTATGTAGAATAACCCCTTAGATTTGATGACCCCAATAGTCTAAATCTTGTATTCAAACTCAAGAAAGCCCTCTATGGTCTAAAATAGGCTCCTAGTGCTTGGTATGAGAGGTCAAGCAAATTTTTGATTAAAAAATATTTTTCAAAGGGTAAAATGGATACTACTCTCTTCATTAAGCATGCAAAGAATGACATACTCATAGTTCAAATTTACGTTAAAGGTATAGTGTTTGGTGCAACTAATAAAAACCTTTGCCAAGAATTTTCCAAAACAATGCAATGAGAATTTAAAATGACCTTGATAGGTGGACTCAACTTCTTCTTGGGACTATAGATCAAACAAGAGAAAGAAGAAATTTTCATCCACCGAGTCAAGTATAAAAAAGAACTTTGAAAGAAATTCAACATTGAAGATGACAAAAGATATAAAACACTAATGAGTACTTTAGTAAAGATGGACAAAGATGAAAGAGGTAAATCTGTATGCCATAAACTCTATAGGAGTGTGATAGGATCATTATTATATTTGACTGCCAGTAGACTAGATATAATGTTTAGTGCTTACATGTGTGCTAGATTTCCATCAGATCCAAATAATCATACCTAATTGTTATGATGAGAATCTTTATATACCTATTAGACATACCAAACCTCGGTTTGTGGTACCCAAAAGGTTTCGATTTCAATTTGGTTAGGTACTCAGATATAAACTTTATTGGATATAAAGTGAATAGAAAGAGTACCTTAGGATCATGCCAGTTCTTAGGAAGCATGATCATATCATGGTTCTCCAAGAAATAGACATCTATTGCATTATCAACTACTAAAGTAGAATATGTAGCAGCAGGTAGCTGTTGTGCACAGATCCAATGGATGAAATAACAATTAAGTGATTTTGGCCTTAACTTTGTTGATATACCTATAAGATGTGATAATAATAGTGTCATAAATTTGACCAAGAATCTATTTTTGCACTCTAGAACAAAGCATATAGAAATTAGGCATCACTTTATTAGAGATCATGTTCAAAATCATAATATCTGTTTAGAATTTGTACCAACTGAAAATCAGCTAGCTAACATTTTTACTAAGCCTCTTCCAGAAGATAGATTTAGCATGTTAAGAAGAGAACTAGGTATTTTAGATCCAAATACTTAACTTGCAACTAATAGAATATCTATATGATGAAATATATATTCCTTACTGATTATTCCATTGAAAATGCTCAAAAGCATAAATTAAAAATTCATGACATTTTGGAGCCTCTGAAATCACCGTTGGACACTCCGATGATCCATTTAGATACCTCCGAAGATTTATCTAACCTTTCATAAAAAATAACACTATGTTTTGCAGCCTCCAAAATAAAATTTTTGGGGCCACTGAAGCTCATCTTTTTAAATTACTATTTAGTTACCTCTGTAGACAGCACGCATCCTAATCGAAGCCTCTGACAATTGAATCCTTCATGATTTTGGAAGAACCAAAATTCTAATCGGTGGATCTAACACCCTTTGTCACATAATAAAACCCTTGAGGACCTTCAAAAACCTAAAATCCCTTTCCTTGAGCATCCGAGAACACCCCCCCCCCCCCCACCCCCTTAGAGAAAACCCTCTTTCTTCCCACTTGATTCAAATTTCTTAGTACAAATAATCTTTCCATCATTTTCCATCAATTTGTTCCATCCTAATCAGAAACTCTTATTGTCTCCTAACTCTAACCCTCTTCTGCTGCAATGGTGAGAATAAAAGGAACCATGAAATTGGCAGAAGGAAAAAGGAAGGAGAGAGAAGAGTATCCAAAATAAAGAGCCACCAAAAGAGTCAAACAAGAAATCAACACACTTGAGGAAACATTTCTCAATAGTGAGTCTAACTATTCTAGGTACTTGGAAAGATATCATGATAGAAAGATTATAAAAGGAAGGGTTTTCAGCTTTAGAGATAGTGGCATGAAGTTAGAAGTATGCGAATGGTTAAAACACCGAGGGTGGATGGAGTATGTAAGTCACAGAGATCATTTCTATCCAAGACTAGTGAAAACCCTAATCTACAATCTTAACTTTAAAATAGAAAAGTCATGGATAGGAGAAGTGGAGATTGAGATATCCACAGAAAGTTTAAGATGATGTTTTAATCTTCCTATAGTAGAAGCAAAACCTAAATGGCCTACCAAACAGGAATTATTTTCAGATTTGGCAGGAGTAGAAATAGATGAGAAAGAGAACTATCTTTGCTCCCACCACCTGAGTTTGGGTCTCAAATTGGCCTATATGATTATAATAAATAATGTGTATCCAAGAAAAGGAGATACTAGAGATGTTTTAGAGAAAGATGAAAGAATTATGTGGGCACTGAAGAGTAAAATTAAAGTGGATCTAGCAAAACTAATGTCATATCACATTTATTCAATAAAATGCACCATAAGATTTCCTCTCCCTTGTGGGATGGCTCTGACTAAGCTGATAAGGGAAGCAGGAGTTAACCTATCTAAGGAAGATGGAGAGCACCCAAGGGACTCAGACAAAATTGATGAGAAGACCTTGAAGCAAATAGGCTTCAAGCAAACCTCGCAAGGCTGCATTAATGAAAAACCAATAAGAGCAACTTCACTAAAAAGATCCAGATCATCAGAAGAAGTAGAAAGCCCAACAAGATAAGAGAATCTAGAAACAAGAGAACTTTTCACAAATGAAGTTCAATCAGAAGTAGAAAAAAGCAAAGAGATTTGAAGAGAAGATCTAAGAAATGTTAGAGAAAAGGAATCAGAAGAAATTTTGAGAAAAGAAAATGAGACAATAGCAGCAACAACAACCACCTCCTTCACACTCATTAGGTCTCCACCTCTAATGAGACCTTCTCATCAACCATCTACACCAACCACTCCATCAGTCCCCACTACTCATCCCACTCCACAGAACCTGGAAAATAGACTTTAATACATTAAATATCTTCTGTCATCTCTAGCTCTTCAACTTAATAGAATTGATCATAAGCTAGACAACTGCATGTCATCTCTCATCAAGATTGATCAAAGACTTGACTCTCTAACTTCACTAGCAAAGTCACTTAGGGGTCAAACTTATCACTTACACTCTCCATCTCCAATCACTTCTCTCCAATCAAAACTCACTCACCCATTCCTTCCCCCACACATTCTCCACACTCATCCCCTGCAATTCTAGAAGTTGTTTAGCCTGAAGGTGAACCTACTGAAATTGGTTCTACCTCTCCTCCAACATAATCTCCTTGTGTCCTCCCCAACTTTACACCCACAAAAACCTCTCCAAACCTACCTACCCAAGGATTACATTTCTAATCCCTGTAGAGCTATTGTTAGACATGAAAAGTATCCCATCAAGTACCACTTCATAGATTTTATTTTCTTCCTGCAGCACCAAAAGTTTGGCTGGACTAGACTATTGAAGATCTCATTCTGTCAGGAGAAATAATTCCCACTTGAATTGAAGAGCTCCCTCCACAATGGAATAAAGCTCCAACTCCTCCTCTTCCGGTCCCCAAACCAGCTAATGATAATGTTAATATTCTTCTTCGTATCTCAAACCCCATCAGGATGACATTTTCTAAGTTTAGGAGCAAATTAGAATAGTTCAAATGTTTCTTTCTCAATCTCTAATCCTCTCTCCTCAGAAATTGCCTTTCTCAAAACTCATAGATCCTAACATTTTATCTAGGATTTAACTCATTCCTGATCCTCTCTTGACTCCCAAAGGTCATAAAATTCACATTCTTGATAAAGAGTCAATCCTCCAAAGATATTCTAAAAAACTTCTTCAATCTCTTCCTAAGTCCAGACATCCAAGAAGTTCATTTCCACCCCCCTCAGGTCTTCGTCAGATCTTCTTTCTCACTGAAGAAGATCTCTCATTCTTCTCCAATGCCAATCTCCAAGCCATTGCTAATCATCTCCCTCTCCCATTTCCATAGCTCACTAATTCATCAATCCAACACAAAATTAGGGTGAGCTATACTCAACCATCCTCCTCACCTGAACCAATTCCACTTCCTTCTCCCAACGCTAAAGCCTTGAGAAAACAACCTACTCTCCCCAAACCAAAACCCTTATGCCAACTATAATCCTCTCAACTCTCCTCCTAGCCATAATCTTCTAAACCTAAGAGAAAGCTAAGAATTTCACCTCCTAAAGAACACAAAAGGCTCCTCTTTCTCGTATCTCCATGTATTATGAAGAATATACTGCTAGGATGAATGTCAACATAGAAGCCATCTTAAAAGGCACTCTTGTCTTTTTTCCCAAGTTACTAGATCAAATATTCCAAGAGCATATTGATTTTATCTATGTCACTAACTTTAGACCTAAATCCCACACTCATGAACCCCCCACTATAATTCCAAAAGATCCATTCATCATTCCACCTCCTCCAAAAAAAAGAAATAAGAGTATCACTTCCAAACAATCTAAGTCCTCTCCTAAATCATCACCCTCACAACCTAAGCCTACTCAACTAAGTCCTCTTCCCCCACATTAAGAATTCTTTCCTAGAACATATAAAAGAAAATACAAACCATTCCACTGATTCTGTTGCATCTGCACTTACATTTCTTTCTTTAAATATTTTTGCTAACATTTTTCTGATGTATGATTTCTTTCTCTTGGATGTGTTATTTGCAATATGTACCATCTAAGAGCAATTCCTTTTGTATGTAATTTTGATAATTTTATTTAGTTTGTTATATAACAAGATATGTCAATACATTTGGTTTCTTTACATCTTTTTTATTATGATAAAAAGGGAGAGAAAATGTAGTAAAATGTAGTGCACCCACTCAGGGGAGTTACACTAAGTCAATAGGAATTCATTGTATATCAAACATGCATTTAGCCACTTTAAATTTTTTTAAAATGAATTCTAATTGTAAAGTTTTGAAAGGTATATCACTTAGTGTTTTGTCATCATCAAAAAGGGGGAGAATGTTGAACATACACTCTTATCTAGCTTGATTGATGATGAACATTCTTAACCAACCATGTTTTGATGATGATCAAAGGGATGAGTGAAATATTAAGGTACTAACAATTTATTCTCAAGTATTTGCATAAACATTTTCAAACTAATCTATGAGAATAATCTTCATGACAATCAAGGAAAGAAACCAAGTAAATGCTCAAGAGAACTTAGTACATAATTCAAAAATATACTTAAGAGGAGAAAATAAAAATTTAGAATCATTAAGGGAACTTCGGAGTCTTTGGAGTCACAACTCTATCCCTTCAGAGTTATTCAACCACTTCAAAGATAGAAGGAAATATCTTTAGAAGTGATTAAATCTCTTCATAGTTGCATGCTCACAACTTTCGGAGTCAGTTAAGCACTTGCTGACAAGCTTCGGAATCAATAAAGTACTTCAGAGTCAGTAAAGCACATCTAAGTTACTAGTTCAATAACTTTGGACTCAGCAAAGATGTTTCAAAATCAAGACAAGCTCTTCAGAGTTGATAAGGCTCTTCGGAGATATATGTTGAGAATTTTAGAGTTAACAAGATAGTCTTCAGATAACATGACTTGTCAGTGTCAGATTAGAAACATTTCAAAGTCATAAATTAAAGTACTTTGGAGCCAAGTGAAGTTCTTTAGAGTTAGTTCCTCGGAGTCACAGGATAAGTACTTTGAAGGTAGAGAAATTCTTCAGAGTCAACCTTTTATGAATTTGGCACCAGTCGCCAGTGTAGCGCCACTTCAGAGATACCAAAACTTAACTTTGAAGCATCCAAAGATATGATGGCATGTGAATTGCGTGAAAATTTTTTCCCACTCAATCATTAAAGGATCTGATGTTGCAAAATAAGAAACTTTAAACCATGAAGAAAGCTTAACTGTCATAAATTTGAACATTTTCTCTCATTTATGAGCCTCATCTACCACGTCAGAGGTACTCAGAAGCATCAATATAAGAAGAGTTAAGTGGAATCGAAGAAACAACAAGTTTTTGAAAAGCAAAAGAAAAGGGTGCATTTACTAATCCTTTAAACATTTTCTTCCAGAAGTTCAACTCCATTGTGCCCACTCCAACAAGCATTCAAAGCCACCTTTTCAACCACTCTTGGAGATTGACTTTTAGTGCTTACTATTATATTCATTTTTTTTACTATTTCTTAATATTGTACAAACCAGCCTGGTCAGAGGTAACAATATTTGTACACAATTATTTACTTTTGCATTGGAGTATTGAAAGAAAGTGGAAAACTTGCTTTGGTAGTTGTAAAAGTTAGTTGGTGAGCTTCAAAACCAAAAAGTATATTTATTTGATCAAAAGAGTGCCGGTCAAAGAGAGTGTTAGTGGAACCTGAGTTTAGCATAGAAGGCTAACTCAGAGAAGTGGAGTAGGAACTCAAGTGAAGGGCTGAACCACTATTAAAACACTAGTCTAAGTGCTTTGTGCTTTCAGTCTTTCCTTTATCTTTGCACTGCAATTGTTATATAGGTTAAAGTTTTAAAGACTCCATTCACCCCCCCCCCCCTCTTGAATCACCATCTGAACGGGACCAATAAATTCTTCACATGGATGTCCAAAAGAGTATTCGCAATTCTATTAGAAAATTTTTAGTCAGATTATGTGTAGCTTGATTGGAGAAAATATTATGGCAAGTAGTTCAGTAAGAGCCTCACATATGGATTGTGGTAGTTCTTCTAAAAAATCTCTCAAGCCAAGTTGCTAGATTTTGGTAGGAAAACAGCAAGTGGCTACAGTATTTGGTTGCCATCCATAGGTAGTTTAGCAAGTGGCTTGGATTTTCCTAGCGCTTCAAGCATTAGGTTGGCCGGTGGTATGCGGAGTCTATTAGCTCTATCCACTTAGTTTTGATGACAAATAAACTTGAGTAATGAAGCTAATGAAAGTTTCTCTAGATGTCAAAGTACAGTACCATCTTCTAAATAGAAGGTATGAAGATTCCAAAAGAAGAAGTTTATACATTCAAGAAAGTGCTTCAAAAGGAGAAGGATTTAGATTCCAGAAGAAGTAGAAAGCTTTAGAAAACAAAATGCCAAAGCTTCAAGGGGAGACTTCAAGGCTTTGGAAGAGTCAAAAAACTTTCTGCAAATTTGAAGACAACAAGTTCATAAGTTTAAAATATGTGAAGATGCAATATGAAAGCTTCAGAGTATGTTGAAATGAAGAACTTCACATTTCAGAGGCACTACAATGAAAGAAACAATGCTGAAATAAGTTAAAACACTTTAGAAGAATGGGTGGAATTTTCAAAGGTTCTTTAGATGAAAAAGCATAAGTGGCATTAGGTTTCAGAGGTCCTCCAAAGCTAATTTAAAGGAGTAGATGCTTCAAGCTTTAAAAGGATTAATTTGAACTTAG
Source organism: Pouteria campechiana (assembly GCA_036873735.1). Taxonomy (NCBI): domain Eukaryota; kingdom Viridiplantae; phylum Streptophyta; class Magnoliopsida; order Ericales; family Sapotaceae; genus Pouteria; species Pouteria campechiana. The sequence continues at coordinate 26,655 of JAYJMB010024894.1, forward strand.
TCCATAAACTTCAAAAGTACTTAGCAAATGCCTTAGATGATAGAAATTAGCCTCAAAACACCTTAAGAGGTGCTTCAGATGTTGAACACAAGAGAAAAACATATACGTCTGAAGAATCAGTGCTGAAAAGACTTTCAAAACATTTGAAACCATCTTTAAATGATTTGAAGAACACTGTTGGAATGTAGTTTAGATCATGTTGAGCTTCAAATGATCTTAAGGGCTTCAAAGGAGAGAAGGCATCTATTCTATAATACCAGACATCAGAAGGAACTTCAAACATTCTAAAGGAACACTACAATAGTAAAGCCACTACTTTCAAAGGAGCAGAAGGAGAGCCACAATCCAAAGGGCGAGTTAGGACCTTCAGATGCTCTGAAACTTTACTTCAAATGCTCTAAAGAAGCACAAAATGAATCCATCATGACGCACTATATTTGAGACCCCCTTCAAAGGACAGATTCTTTCATAGGTTTGTCTATCATTTGAATTTCCACTAGAGTGATTTGTTTGTTGCAAGTAGCAGACGATCTTTGGATGGCACAAATGAAGTTCAACTGATTGATTGACAAACTCTCCTTTGTCGATACGAATGGACGAAATGTGATGTTCTTCTTTTGTTCCCTATTTGTTTGTTGAAGGTGGTAGATAAAGTTTGCTTTGTCTTCCTCAAACAAACAAAGTGTAATGTTCTTCTTTTGTTCCTTATTGTCTATTAGAGGTGGTAGACAAAGCTTGTTTTTTCTTGCTCGAATAAACAAAGCGTAGTATTCATCTATTGTAAGTGATAAATGAACTTTTCTTTGCTTTATCTTGGACGAAGTACTTTACACGCCATATATGGGTTTGTCTGATGTAATCTATAGTAGAATGTGCCTTTGTCTGTCGAAGTCCCTTTTTGGTGTAAGTAGCTCTTTATCTGTTCAACTTCATCTATGCCCACTGTGCAGCTTCTACTTTGTCTTTTGCTTTATCGATAGTAAATAACAAACAAATTTTGATCCATAAATGAAGTGAAGTTCTTCAACTGTTCTGCACTTTTCGAGTAATGAAGGGGTTTATTCTTATAACTTCTTTCTTTCTTCAATTTTCATTTATCTGTCTTGATTCAGCTCAAGTTGGACTCCCTTATCTATTCATATTGCCTTTTTGTCCTAGGACCAATTCATTATTCTAATTTTGTTGATCAGATAAATTTTTCTTCTTTTTGTGCATGATTGTCTAGGCAATACTTTCTTCTTTCTTCTTTGGTCTGAGTATTTGATGGAGCTTCTTCTTCTTCTTTCTTTATCTCAGATAAACTTTGTCTGGTTGATGTAGATTGTTCAAATTTCTTGAACAACTTTATACTCTTTGACCATGGCTTTGTTTTCAACTTCTTTTATCTTGCATTTGTTTGTTGAAATTTTCTCATTATATTTAATAGAAAACACAAGCTCGTTGTAGCCTATCTTCGAAGCATTCTTTTCTCCTTTGCTTTATTCATGGAAGCTTCTCTTCGATAGTGCAACTTTTCTTATTGCTTTTCTCAAAACCTTTTATTTTCTTCTTCTTCTTCTTCCATTATCTTCATCAATTCTGCTCCTTTGGAACATAGCAGATAGTTGTGGCAGTTTGTTGTAGATGGTCCTGTACTTAGAGCTTTTCTGCACTTGCTACGTTATTAGCTTTTATATTCATAATGTATTTTATCCTTATATGATTTAATCATATTATAGAGCAAGGATAACATACATTTCTATAAGGTGCATAATGTGATAGCTTAAATAATTATGACACTTAATATGATTTGACAAATTTACGCATTAGCGCACCATAGAAGATGTATGCTTGCACAATTTAAACATTCATGATTGTGTTTATGTTAATTAAAGTTTATTAATTCATAATCATTTATATAATTGTTAAAGATTTAAGCATACAAACTTCTTATCTTAATATAAGTTTTATTATCATCAAAATTATATACAATAATACTAACAGATACGTCATGTAAATTCTATTTTCAGCAATATACAACTTATAATTAACACAATTATCATCACAATAGCAATATAAACATATTAATTAAGTCCCAAATCAATCAAACTAGCTGCCTAATCACTATTACACATCATTATCCATTCCAACATACATGAGTTTATACACCCCAAACTTCACAAAAACATTTCAATTCGATGTTAAGGTCATTTCCCCCATAAAAGTCAAATCAAACCTTATCATTTTATACCTAAATATATCCACATTTTTGCATAAAACTCTATTAAATAAAATTTTGGAATTAGCTAAAGAGAAGCACTTACTAACAAATTCTTTGGGTTGTTTCCATCTCAAAAATGAAATTATACTTCAAATCTCCAAGCCTCATTCACATACAGTAGCATCCTCAATGAAAATAGGGTTCTTCTTCTCTATTCACATCTAAGAGAGTGGGATTTTTAAGCATTTGGAACTTTGGATGGATACATGTACAAGGGGAAGATTTTTCCTAGCAAAATCATATAAAAAAAGGGTGTAAAGGGGCTAGTGCAGCAATTAAGGCATAAGAGATAGGTTGGGCATGAAAAAGAAGCTGATTGAGCACTATATCCCATTTATCATTTGGTGGTCCATCTATACATCCTCATTTTATACACATGTAGCTCAAAAGTTTCAATAGTTTCATCAATTAAATGTGATTAATATATCCTTTAATCATCCCTTTCAAAAATACATTAACATACCTAATTATTTCCTCAAATAAATAAGGGTAAGGCCATTTAATCATAATATCAAGCTTTAATAATATTTAAGCCTCAAATATCACATAAAATAATTAAACCATTTATAAATTCTACATTATACACATATATTTATCTCAATGGGTCCTTCATACAAAATTTCAAAATTAATATGAATAATTAATATATAAAATTTCAAATTTTGCATTTTAATCTTGTCTTTTTTGTCCTTAATTATTCACTAAGAGCATTTTTGATAATTTAGCCATAAATTTCTTATAAAAACTCCAAATTGAGTGGTTCTTATTTCAATGGATAGATAACTTCATGGGCTACAATTTCTATGTTTATCACATTTTCTAAATCAGCCTCGTAGAATCTCAAAGTGATGCCTTTTGTATTTGGAGATAGCTACAACATTTCAACTATAACTTTCTCATATGAACTTGTAATTAAGTAATTCTTTATTTATTATAAAGATAATTTTAAGATATATAACTTTTATATTAAGAAATTTTTCTAAATCATCCAAATTATATGTAAAAATGTAGACACAAGTGACACCATTTATATTTTTAGCTTTTTCAACTCTAATCATCATATGAAAAAAGTTTTAACCCTCATTTTCAATCCTCGAGTGTTACACTAGCCTCTTGGATTGCTATGGCCTTTACCATTCATTGCCTTAGTAATGATTTCAAGATCTTCACAATTTTAGATTCTTCATATTTTTCTCCAAGACCCTTCAACCCATTGGTGATCTTTTGAAATCTTCCAAACATTTCTGATATTGTCTCATTGTCCTGTATATGGAAGGCTTTATATTCCTACACAAGTGTATTAATTTTAGTCTCTTTGGCCTAATTAGTACCTCCATGTGTGACTTTCATCCTGTCTCAAATCTCCTTTTTAGAGTCACATGCAAAAATCTTTTCAAACTCAGAAGGTAATAATGCACAGTAGAGGCTATTCTTAGCTTTAGCATCTTCTCTACTAATACTCTGTTGTGTACTTATCTTATGTGTTCTTGATAGTCTTTTCATCTTTGATGATTTGCCACAAGTTATAATCAGTATCTATCAAAAAGTTTTGCATGTGCATTTTTCAATACCCATAATTGGTGCCATTGAAAAATGAGGTTCTGGTGTTAACTGTCCTTCAACCATGGTGTTGTGGAGTGTTTTATCCATAGGGATCACTTCAAGTAATTAAAGTTTTTGGTTATCAAGAATAACTATTAAAGCCTTCTCTGATACTAATTGTTAGTCCCGTTCTAAGGTAGCTTAAGAAGTGGGGTGAATTGAGCTTTTGAGTGTTTCTAGCCAAATTAAAAATCAAGTGCTGAAACAAATAAGGAGTGAATCATGCATCATAAATACACAGGTATTTTTAAAGAGGTTCAGTCCATAACAAGATATCTACTCCTCTTTTTAAATTAGCCTCACTCCTGCACTTAGGTTCCACTCATCACCCGTTGGTTTCCAAGCTCACTAACAAACTTATACATGTTGGTTTCCAAGTTTACCAACAAACTTATACACGTTGGGTTCCAAAGCTCACCAACAAACTTATTAGTTTCCAAGCTAACTAACAAATGTATCCTAGATTAGCAAGTCCCTTGCTTGCTATCTTATAAAAGAATGTTGTACAATAAAAATGCCTCTTACATAGGCTAATTTGTACAAAATTAAAGTGCACAGAAATAGATATATTGCAATAACTATAGAGCATATCAGACTCCCTTAAGCTATTGTAGAGATTGAGCTTTGAATACAAATTGTGTTTTGCATAATGGAGTTGGAAGAAAAACTTTAATGCTGAGTAAATGCTCTTATAAGATCTTTCTAACTTGTCTAACTTTCTAAAAAATTATTAGAATGACCTCGCTTTACTCTTTTTATACTAAGATTCAAAATTTGTCTATTAGAGAAAATGATGTTCATTAAATACGAGTGAATAAACATGATTTTTTGCCCATTGAATTGTTCTCGTGATTTGTCTATGTCAAAAGACAGTTAGGTAATGTCCAAAATAAAAAATTATGTCTACAGTTAAGATTTTGGACTTACTTGAATCGTTTAGCTTGTGTCTGTTTTCATTCAGCAATGTTTGAATATGAATCTCATGAATCTCCATGTCCGAAGTTAGGATTTCAAACTTAGAAGACACATGACTTGTCTTGGATGCAAGACTAAATTCTGACTATGTCCGATAGTGAGCTAGTAATGTTTGAAGTTAATATTTCTAACTTATAATTCTAGCATCTTGGCTTGTCTCTTCAATTAATGTCTGAATTTGATTTTACTAAGTCCGAACTTGACTTTGTAGTGTCCAAAATTGGTTCTGTAATGTCCAAACTTGGCTTTAAAGTTCCATCATCCTGGCTTCTTATTTTGCATTATTCGAACTTGGTTTTATGTCTAAATTTAATCACACAATGTCAGAACTTGCTTGAACTTAGCATTTTTCTCCTTTTGAAGTCTTATTTTTGTCCAAGCTTGGGCATCTATCTAATTTACTTTGGTAGTGATTTGAGACAGTTTATGAAGAAGTTTCAAACACTGATCTTCAAAGTTTCAATGTCATTCTTTCTCTTTTGAGCATTTAAGTTTTTTTGTTATAAATTCGTGGATCTTGTCTCTAATATAGTGTTCTATGCACTATCCACATGAATTATTTCCCTGATGTAATATTCATTACTCCACACTTGGAAAATATTGATTAGTAGCTTAAAACATTCACTCATGTACATTTTGCTCATCATCAAAATTTGGTTGGCTATATATATATATATTCATCATCAAAGTCAATCTAAGCAAAAGAGGTTTGATTCAACACTTGCCCCTATCATTTTTTGTATGCGGGAAATGCCCACAACAATTGCTCGCCCATGAATATGTATAAAATGAGAGGTTTGCCCTTGATTAAGGAAATCAACACCAATGGATTTTGTAGTAGAACTTTGATTGTATTGAAAACCTTCTTATATCCTTCATCCCAATCAATGGTAACATTTTTCTTAAGCAGTCTGTGGAATGGATGGCACCTTTCAACAAGATTTGTAATGAGCCAATGAATGTAGGATAGTCATCCCTATAGGCTTCTAATTCATCAATATTCCTTAGAGGTAGCCTCTTTTGGATTAACTTAGACTTCGGAGGATTGATCTCAATCCCTTAATGTCTAATGGTGAATTCTAATAATTTGCCTAAGCTTAGTCTGAAGGCATGCTTGAGGGGATTTATATAAAGATTATTCTTGCATAATCATTTGAATATAATGCATATGTCCACACAGTGTTGCTAGAGACGATTGGATCTTACCAATGTTCTCAATATAGATATCATCGATGATGATAGTATCATTATAGTCACTATTTTCTATGTTTATTAGGAGATATTAGCTATATTAACATTCGTTGAACCGATATTATCGGTTGAGATGAGGGGGTCGCATTCGGATGCTGTGAGGCCCATGAACTCCCTCTAAACACCCGTTTTCTTCTCTTCCCCCCATTTCAACATTCTACTAGCAAAATTGCAAAATCCATTTGCGATTTAGTGGGAGAAAAACTTTGTTTTAAAGATCAAAATCCCATTTTTGCTCTTGAATGTCCAAACATTATCATGGTATGAAAATATATATATATTTTTTTTTATTTTTTATGTTTATTTTGTTTGAAATCATATGATTCATATATGTAATGCATTATAGTGTTAATCTAAATAGATTGAAATAACTAAAATTTTCAGATTTGGATAGGCTGGGGATGAACACACGATTTAGGAAAAACAGCTAAATCATTCAATTCTTTCAAATTAGCCATTGTTTATGTATGAAAATAGAAATTAAACATTAGATTTGTTGAAAAGCATTGATTTCAAAAAATATCATTATTATTTTTAAAATAAAATTATCAAGAAAAAACCCTAAAACATTATTTTTTTCAAAAATGATTATATGGGTCATGAAACCTGTAATATAATTAGCTATTTAAGCATGAATTTGTATAGATTCTAAGAAAATAAAATTTTTAATTTTCTACATTTTAAAATTAATCTTACTTAGTTATTAAATAAATAATTATTTAATTCATATGGGCTGTGATGTTGTGTTAATTCTTAGTTATATTAATGTAGGTTCAACATTAAGACATAAACAGAATATTAACACAACATATTTTTAATTTTTTTTGAAATAATAAAATATTTATTTATGCTAAAATTGTGGAAAATAATTTTTTTCCCTAAAGTTTGTAAATATGTTACTCGAATGGTTTTTGAATGTTTATTTTTAGTTTTAGATTTTGTTGGATACATATGTTATGAAGGTTTGCATATATTAGGGAAGGAGAAAATGAAATTATCTTGATTTTATTTGCTTCAGGTTGAAATCTTGAGATGTCAACTGACAAGAGTGGCAAGGGGAGTAAAGGCAAAAGTACTAAGCCTCAAGATTTTGCATGGGAATATAAGAATCTAGTCATAGGCAACCTATTTAGAACTTAATGGAACTACTATAAGCAAGTTATGAAGTCAGGGGGGAATCACAAGGCTAAAGTAGCACTTAGCTTGGAGTAGTTCAAATATTAGGAATTATATAAAGTGTTAGTATAAATGCATGGTTTCAATGACAAACAAAACTTAATTAAAGGTTATTTACAAATAGTTGTTGCCAAGCTTTTAGCATGCAGAATTAAGTTATAGGCCTTACAAAAAATGAACACAGAAAAGACATTCCAAGGCATAAATCTATCTGATTGAAAAGACTTGAGCTAGTGCAAAAGCAAAAGATGAAGTACCACTATAGACAAAGCTCAAATGAAAAGGATTCAACTAATTTTCCATTCATCTATTGGGGTGGAGATTATATCTCATGAATACAAAGCAATGAACATACAACAGACTTTGTCTATCATAAGTGAGTCACAATCAAACCAATGATTGTCTATTAAAAACAAACAAAGGCTGAGAAGTGAAGGTCGACTGGGGGAGTAGTGAAGTTCATCTTGCAAAGCAATGGTGTTTGTCTGTATATCTAAACTCATCTATTATCTACAACAGAAAATCCAACAGATAAAAGGATAATTCGTTTCCATCTTAATGATTTATCTATTACTTAAAATAGACAATCCAACAAACAAAGCGCTAAAACAAATTCATCTGCGCTCCAATGCGTCTATCTGTTACTTATAGTAGACAACCCAACAGACAAAGTACTGGAAAGATGATTCATCTATGACTTCATGATTTGTCTATTACGTGGAATGGATAAACCAATAGATGAAGTGCTAAGAATACTATTCATCTACAATAATTGGATTTGTCTGCTACTTATGATGGACAAATTGAAAGACAAAGGGACTTTGTCTAATGAATAGCTGGACCGATACTTTGTCTATCATAATTAAAATTGAGCAATAGACAAGGTGAATTGAAGCCTCGTTGGAACAAAAAGAACAACCAAGAATTAAAGAGAAATATTCAATATCCTCTTGAGAGCATTTATTGATCTTAGCCAAAAAATTTTTTTGCTATCTTTTAAGAGTCATGAACCTTGCATTCAAACCTTCCTCAACTTTCTTTGAAGGCTACCAACCATCTTTTGGGAAGATCATTTACTTTTGTATTTAATTTTCAAAACCTTCCCCTATGCTTATCGAGAAGTATTTGTGCTTTAACTTTTGATACTCATTATAAGTCCCTTGAGTTAATGGTTGAGACTAGACTCAACAAGAGTTGTGAATGTCTGAGTACAAACAAGAGCTATTTATTTAAGCCTCCTAGAATTAGAATTTAGAAGAGTGCTAGGAGCACTGTGATCATGCACCCTAGAGCCAGAATCTAAAAGAGTGTTGTGAGCACTGTGTTTATTTCCCTTAGAGTTGGAATCTAGAAGAGTGCTGGGAGTAATATTGTATTTTTGCTATTAGAGATAGTGGAACCCAAGACATTAAGAGGAGAGTGTTGTTGGAAGAGTGGAGTAGGGTGTTTACTCTAACCATTATAAAAATTATTGTCTTATTTATTTGTATATTAATTGATTGAGTGATTAGATTGATTGCTAGAGGAATGTTTAATCCTAAAGAGGTTGAGCAATATTTTTTTTAAGTACCCAATTCACCCCTTCCCTCTTGAGTTTTTGCCTAACCTTTAAAACCGACAAATAGTATCAAAGAGGACTATATAAACACTTATAGTGATCCAATGGCAAACCCATCATCCTCTTTATAAATATTCACTGAGGGGCAATTGTCTACCCAACCATCCCTATTTGATGGAATCAACTTTGCTTATTGGAATTTGAGGATGAAGCAATTCATTGTAGCCAATAATATGGAGTCTTAGTAGGCCATTAAAGTTGGAATCACTCTTCCCACTACTGAAGTAGATGCATGGACTAAAGAGGAAACCACCTTAGTCTAAAATAATGCAAAGGGTATGAACTTTTTATTTTATGGACTATCTTCATCTGAGTTTGATAGAGTATCTTCTTGCACTATTGCAAAAGATATTTGGAATAAATTAATGTCTATATATGAAAGATCCTCATAGGTTAAAGGAACAAGAAGGAAGATATTGATAGGAAAACTAGAAAACTTTAAGATGAAAGAAGGGGAAAGCATATCAAAAATGTATGCTCATTTTTCTAAAATTCTAATGCTTTGAAAGGATTGGGAAAAGAAGTCACAAATTTTGAACAAGTGAGGGAGCTACCAGAATCTTAGAACCAGAAGATCACAACAATAGAAGAAGCAAAGGACCTGAACACTCTTTTGGTAGACTATCTTAATGACTCCCTTTCTATATTGATGAAAGAATCTGCCATTGCAACAACTCTTCAACCAAAGCTTATTAAGAATCTGGAAATCATCTTCTTCAAGGTCAGTAGTGCAAGCATTTCAACAGATGATGATTAATCAGAAATCAGAGAATTCAAATGTGCTAATCAGAGTGGTCGTCTATCATAACGACTAGAATTCAAAGTAGTTATAAATGAAGCCTTGTTGGAATAAGAAGAACAATTAAGAATTGAAGAGAAATATTCAATGTTCTCTTGAGAGCATTTACTAATCTGAGCCAAAAACATTTTGCTATCTTTTCAGAGTTGTGAGCCTTGCATTCAAACCTTTCTCAACTTTCTTTGAAGGCTCTCAACCATCTTTTAGGAAAGATCATTTATCTATACATTTAATTTTCAGTAACCTTAACTTGTTCTTATTGGTAAGTACATGTGCTTTAACTTTTGATATTCATTATAAGTTCCTTAAGCTAGTGGTTGAGACTAGACTAAACAAGAGCTTTGACTATCTAAGTACAGACAAGAGTTATTTATTTTAGCCCCCTAGAACTGGAATCTAGAAAAGTGCTTGAGCATTATTGTATTTCTGCTATTAGAGATAGTGGAACCTAAGACACTAAAAGGAGAGTGTTCTTTAAAGAGTGGAGTAGAGTGTTTACTCGAACGACTATAAAAGTCCCTACATCATATTTATTTATGCATTGATTGATTGAGTGATTAGATTGATTACTAGAGGAAAGTTTAATCCTAAAGGGGTTGAGCAATATTTTTTAAGTACCCAATTCACTCCTTCCCTCTTTGGTTTTTGCCTAACCTTTGGGACTAACACTAAGGTGCCTAAGGAGGTCAGGGCACTTATGAAAAAGACTATTTAATTAGGTACTAATAGTAAAAAAGTATGTAAGAAGAAGGAAAAGGAGATAGTAGCTGACTTGAGTGGTATGGGTTATGATGTTTATGACAATGAGGATGAGGATGATGATGATGAGAGAGATGAGAGGGAGGAATTGAGGTGGGCTATGGAGCCTAGTAGGGCAGACCAATGGGTTAGAGAGGCGTTAATTAGGTTGGAGAGGGATAGACCTATTTTCCATGGTTCAGTAAGAGAAGTTGGAGAGGGAAGCATGCAGGGGTGTTTGGATGGAGGGAGATAGAAGGGATTCATGAAGAAATTCCTGAGAGGTAGTTCATCTATGAGGGGATCATAGCCAAAGTTGTATAAACAGGCTAGTTCGGTGTAGGAGAAGATGACTCAGATGTATAAGAAGGGTAGAGATAGCATGACAAATCTTGGAACTCATGTCGCTAAATTCTTTATTTATGTTATTCCTCTACACTTGATCGATACTATAACTTTCAAAAATATGATCCAAGCTACATAGATGGAAGGAGAAAATGTCCCATCTCCTTTAGTGCACCAGATGGGGGGGACATATCTTGATCAGGAGAATGAGGACATGAAAGACTAGATGAAAGAAGTGACTCATACATGGGAAATATATGTTGAGTCAAGTGTATTATTTTAATATTTAATAAAACTTGGTTAATGACTTGAATTGAGCTAATGACATATTGCTAAGATTTTTGAATTCAGAAGAGACTTTTAGAGGATGCGAAAATGTCAAGAGGGACGTTCAGAGACTTCAGAGGAAGCTTCAAAAGTTCCAGAGTTACATATGGAAGTTTCATAGGAAGCACTTTGAATTCAGAGGGATGCTTCAAAAGGAAGTAGAAGCTTTAGAATAATGAAGAATAAATTTTAGAAGAAGTATTCCAAGCTTCAAAGAAAATGTTTAGGGAACATGTTCAAAGGTTAGAATAAGCTTCAGAGTTTAGTTACGTCTAACACTTCAAAGGGAACTTACAAAAAATGTAGAGATGAAGAAGAAGAATTCAGATTTTAGAGTTTAGAAGAATTAAAACTTCAGATTTCAGAAGTCACATCTCAATTTCAAAAATTAGTTCAATGAATGTAGAAGCGATTAGAAGTTATGTTGAGAAGAAGCTTCAGAATTCCAGAAGTTGCATCCAGAAATTTTAAAGGAAGCTTCAAAGCTTTGGGCTTTAAGGAATGCATGTGGAATTCCAAAGGAAGCAAGTTTCAGTAGAAGCACTCCAAGTTATAGTGGATGTGTCCTAAGGTTTTAGTGAGAACCTTTAGAAGATGCAAAAATCTACACTAGAAAGTTTTAGAAAGTTAGAAGATGATGTCGATAAAGTTCTACACAACATTCATAAGTTCTAGGATAAAATTTCAAAAGTTTAAAAGCATTCTACAATCTAAAATTACAATATTAAGAAGTGTGGAACAACATTTTAGAATTTGAAGATTTTTCTACAATATGAAAGTCAAGTTAGAAGGTCTAAAAGCTTCAAAACAATCTTACAAGGGGAACTCTAAACTTCAGATGTCAACACAGAACAATTGGAGTTTTATCCAGAAGCATTCCAAATTTTAGAATATCTAAAGATGTTGCTTCAAATGATGAACATGCTTCAAAGGCTAAAAGATTAACTTTAGATAATTTGGAGTATATTGCTGGAATGAAACCAATGTTCAGAAGATTTGAAGAGAGCTTTAGAAGCTATGAAGAAATATAGCTATGGTAACTAACTAATGGACCCGACCTTTATAAGCTGTGAAGTTTAATTTAAAAAGCTTTTAAGGATGAGGCATTGCGTTGAAAAGATACATGATGTTTAGAGGCTCTCAAGTTTAACTTCAAAAGCTTTGAAACACAACCCGACTATTGTGAAAACTGCAGAGTCACCATGTTTTGAAGTCTGAAGTGCTAACTTCAGACGTTTGAAGTCACGATGTTTCAGAAATGGTCAAAAATTTGAACATTTCCATTGTATTAAATGAGCTCCACTTACCCCAATGGCTAGAATTTGAATCTTATAATAAAGGGAGTAAATATGGTACATTCAAGTATTTATTGAAGTGATTATTGAAAATTTCATTGAGCATGAACTTTAATACTCAACCTAAGCCAAGGGCACTCAACCTTATTTCACAATCTTTCAAGGCTTGTATCTACAACACAAAGGGAAGATACTCTATGATGAGAATGCAAAATGTCATATTTTATTCTCCTAATACTTCATCTTTTGCACCTATTTGAT
>JAYJMB010024905.1:0-39298 GCA_036873735.1 Pouteria campechiana
CTGGAGGTGGAAAAATCATGGTATTATCATGTGGATTTATAGTGTAAAGTGGAGTAACGACCCCAGGAGGGCGGGGCATTACAGTATGATCGATGTATGTAATTAGGTTTAGTGCCATAATTTAGAATAATTTTGAATTTACTAAATTGATTGATGCATACCTAGATTGAGATGCATGCTTGAATTTGGATATTGGTTGTAATATAATTGTTGTGTAATTGAGAATTGGATGCATCTTGGATTATGGATGTGTATGGACTAAAGTTCAAATGCATGCTTGGATTTGAATATTGATTGGAATACAATTGTTATGGAATTGAGTTTGGATGTCTGTTTTACTAACTGATCGATATTGAATTTTGATATGGACTATAGTTTAAGTAATTGGATTGGTTTTACTAAGGTATATGAAACATTGTGTATGTGTACTATGCAATTCTATGATATGGACCCATGAGGTAGTTAGACTAGTGTAGTGGTATTGCGGTATATATCTAAGTTTGGCTATTTGAAATAAGGTTTGGCCATTTGGTTATTTAGAAAGTTTGGATATTTGGTTATTGGATTGTGGGTGAACATTTGGTTATTTGGTTGAGGTTTGGATATTTGATTATTTGATTGAGGCTTCGATGATTATTTGATTGAGGCTTGGATGCATGGCTAAGGTACATGCTTGTATTTGATTCCTCTTGGAATAAGAGTGGTATGCATTTGAGAGTTGAATGTCTGCTAGAATGTGATTTATGTAAATTTGTGTTTGATGCCTGCACAGCATGGCTACTTTGGATATTTGGGATCCTGCCCATGATAGGACTTTGTTTGATTATGCTGCTAGTGATGGCAAAGAGGCTTGATTCACCAATTGTGAAGGACTCTTTTACTTATTTCGTAGGTGTGGATGGAAAACTTGTGATTTTTGAGTTACAATGAAGGCAGAATACCATAAGATAATGAATTTTGCATCATCTATAGCCGAATTATAAGGATGGACTGGAATACACCGAAGTTGTAAGATAATTGAGTCCCTTTGGTTAGTGGTTGAGTCCACTTTGATGATGACTTATGTCATTTCGTTGTGGCTAAGTCCACTTGGTTCTTGGCTGAGTCCACTTTGTTTATGGTTGTGTCCGCTTGGTTTGTGGCTGAATTCACTTGGTCGTAGGCCTCTCGAGCATGATAATGGCTTGTGGTAGGTGAAATATGTTGATTAATTGGGTATATTGGTTTGAAAATAGTATAATGAAGTACTTTATGATGACCATATGGACCATATGATAGAACGAACAAAGATGTATTGTGATAGAAGTGATATATCCAAAAGTTGAATACATATCAGACTCATAGTTAGAAATTCTTGTTTTGTTGTATTGGCCATATGATAGTAGTTCCATTTATATGTACGAAATTTACTTTGTGGTGTCATAATAGAATGTGCATCATAAACATGCATGATAAGTCATCTATGTTGTTAGTTGTGGAAAGATGTTTGAAATATGTTGAGGCCATCATTATGAGGAAAGATGAATTGGCCTATGATATTGATGATTAAAACTAGTTTGGTTCCATAATTATTGTAAAAAAGATAATGTTGCATGTTCTTGATTGTTTTGTTCATAGATTGGATAACTAAAGTGTTTCGAACCATCAAGATAAAATTGTGATTATGATCAGTTATTGTACTATGGTACATTCCAAGATGTGAGGAGATTAATTGAAATTAATTGACTATATGTTGAACCTCGACTATTTTGATAATCTCCATGAATTGTTAAGGTCAAATATTTTTGTAAATTGTGAAGTATTATTGAAACTTGGTGATAGTTGACATGTCATTGATATGATTCAATTGTTGTTTGATCAAACTAATTGATAATTCAAAGTCTTACATGGGTTAAAGTAATATCTAGTAACAATGCCAATGTTAGTTTAATTATATTTGTACTTTACATTCCTTGAGAAGGGCATTGTGTACATGTTACTATTAGTAGAATAAACAAATCATGAATGATCAACAAAAGGTCGTAAGTTGTACGGAGTATCATATGGATACCAATCCACAAGTTATGATTAGATATTAAAATTGAGACAATAAGGAAAATCAATCGATACTTAAAGTTTCGAGGATGAAACATTTTGTAAGGAGGGATGTCTATAACACCCAGGGTGTTAATTTTGAATAGTTATGTGTTGGAACACATTGCAATTGTCGTTAGTATGATTATAACGATTATAATGATTAATTAAGGGGAAGAGGGCTATTTAGAAGTGAAAAGATATATGAATAGTTAGATAAAATTATGATTGATTTCTAAGAAAGTGAGGCAAATTGCCCTAAGAAAAGTGAATGAACAGTAAAGAAATAAAATGGAAAGAAAACAAGGTTTAAAGTGGAGAGAAATGGAAAAAATGCTAAATTTGAAAAAGAGTCACTTGTGATCAATTTTTGACATCAATAATGGAATAATTTAAAAATATGTACAACATAAGAGGTGTATATTTTTAAAATATCTTTCTAACATATCAAAAATTATCTAATTTGGATATCAAATGCAAATGTTATGATCAATGCACCAAAACTATTCTACATGGGTGAAAAATACCAAAAATACAAAAAATCGACACTTTATTTAAATTTTTAACATAGATGGGGGTTGATGTGGAAAAATTATTTAACATAAATGTTGTAGCCTTTTAATTTATCTTCTAACTCTTCAAAAATCAAGTGAATTTGACATCATATGTAAATGTTATAATCAAATTAACAACACTATGTTGGCATAGAAAATTCTATGTCGCAGCACAGCTTTAAAAGAGGGCAAATTTTGGGCGTCTAGCAGGTTTGTGCCATGGCACAGGCATTCTATGCCTTGGCATAACAATTCCATGTTGCAGCGTAGATTCAGAAAGGTCATTTTTTTGGCATTCAAAGAGTTCATGCCACGACACTGAAATTCCATGTTGCAGCATAACTTCTATAGTGCGCTGGAGTAGCTGAAAAATCTGACTTTTTAAGGCTCTGTCCCATTCCTTTTTTCATTCTATCCATTCTGTTTCTTCTCCTACGCCCTAAACTTCATGCCCTAGCCTCATTTAGCCTAAATTCATGCCATTTTAGCTTGAAAAATTTCTTGTTTAGGTAGAGAATCACTCAAGCATGCCTCTAAGCTTGGGTTTTAGGAATATGGACGATGGGAAATGGAAGAAGATCTGATTTCTTGCAAGTGGAGGGAGCTAATGGGAGCTTTGAACTTGGATTCTCCTTCATGGGTGGAAGACACACCTAGATTTCATGGTAAGTCATTTCCACTAACTGAAATTATGATTTTATGTTAACTAGGGTTTCATATGAGCTTTGAACTGTAATTGTTTGATGGAAATGAGGGGATTGTGTCGTTAAAATCATAGGGAAAATAAATTATTCATGCTTAATTACGTTTTGGAATTTAATTGAGCTAGAGAAATCATGATTTTTCTAAGCTAGGATGTCATACTAGGCATGAATAGAGGAAGAAATTATGGAATTTCATGAATTATGTGTAATTTGTATGGGAGAAATGGTTAACGGGTTAATCATAATAATTTGGAAGTGATTTAGCTAGAGAAAGCCATGATTTTTGCTTGTTCAGGTTTGGTAAAAACTCATAAATAATCATTTTTGCATGAATGGCAAGAATTGTGCTTTAATTCCTAGAGGAGAATTGATTAATGTATGAGTTAGACTATTTTGGGAATTATTTAGATTGTTTGGGAATGAAAATTTTGATTTTTGGATTATGACTTGATTGTGATTTGAAAGTGTTTTTCTATATGGGCAATGTGAACCATGAATTGATTGAACTAAAAGTTTAATTATGTTATTTTAAAGATGTTTAAGTATATATCATGTTATATACAAGATGAATGTTGTAAGGAACAAAGATTCCTTAAGATATCTTGTGAAGAAAGCATAGTTTAATTGGTGCTTATTACATGTTTGATGAAATACTTCCATGAGGGAAGCGAAGTGATGTGATTATTATAGCCTAAGATTATCTATGAAAAAGGTATTCACATAGTGTATTGACTATATGATTACAATGATTAAAGAGTATGGTTAATGTAATTCATTGAATTGATATGAGCGTGCTTGCAAGTGAATGGAAATTATTGTGTATATAGGGTCAACAGAGAATGGAGGGAAAGCTATGGAACCTAAGGATTGGAACTAGAAGAAATATAAGGTAAGTAGGCTTTCTCTTCTGGTTGAATATGATACTAAATAGGGATATGAAATATCTCATTTGTTTGTATCCAAGCCAGTATGTTTTGGTTGGGGATAGTAGATATCCTATCTTCATTTAAAATTGATGTTATTGGTTTGTTGGGGATAGTGGGTATATCTCTTGGATTGGAATAATTGGTTTTTAAATTATGATATGATATGTGATTGTTGAGGATAGAGCATATCCTTTAATTTTCTCTATAAATCGATCTTGTACATTATACAATTATGGATAAGTATATGGGTATGCTATGTTAAGGATTGTCGAATGGAATAGAAAGAATTATGTATCATGTTTTAATGTTGGGAATGATTATATATGTTCTAGATGTGAACATGTGATGTTCTTGACTATCGATTCTTATTTTCTTTATTACATGTCTACTTACTAAGTTGCTCGTACTCACACCTTCTTATGTTCAATTTTTAGATGGCAAGTCAAGTATAAACTCCCAATTGAGGCTTGGGACTAGTGAGCAAATGTCGAAGACATTATTCTTATGATAGAATAATTTGGATTTGAAATTCACATATCATTGTATATTTATATTCAAGATTTCAAGTGATATATAATTGTAATTCATTTGAACTTGTATAATTGTAGTTAAAGGGATTCAAATAATGTAATGTGGTTTAATGGCATGTCATAGTAATAAATGATTATAATATATGGATGGACCTATATGAACCCAATTCTTTATGAGTGCCATCATGATTTACCCCAATCTTGGGCAATTGTGGAAATGTAGGTGTGTGGATGTTTGTTTTAGGAGTTACATCATTGCTTTATTTTATATGACTGAAAATCATATAGGCTTATATTTATATAATTTAGGGTAGACTCTGCCAAAATTTTAGTAAAATATTCCCTTAAAATTATGGACCTTATAGAAGAATAAGACAATGGTAGCATTCCCATAGGCCCTACTATAGAACAATCTACAGGATGGTCTAAATGCATAGGGTTGGGGTGCGGGGCATTACATAAGAAAACCAAAAATGACTTAAACAAAACAAAACCCAATAAGGACTAAAAATCCTAAGAGAGAAGGGATGGGGAGTAGTTCTAATTTATAGTCTTTTGCTTTACTTTTCACCACTATCCATTCACTCTAAATTTCTCCCCTACTTTGTCACTTTTGATTCTAACATGATGCACATTATTGTCCAATCGAATGCATACATCCACTCTCATATTATCCATAGGATCTTTTCTTCCTTCATACCTGTAAGAGAAGAAGAATTAATTACTGGCAAGTAAGGAACTCCAAAATCATATTTCAAATGAGAGGTGAAGGGTTTGATTTCAAGAATCAGAGGCTCTTCAATTCATGGATTAGGCTTTTTAGTGAGTTGAACCAATTCCTCAAATCTTAATGCCTTTTGACTTGGATATGATGGGTTTGCCTCCATGAACTTTTCATGCTCCTCTATCTTCTCATTCTCAATTCCTGTGTCACTTGGTTGAACAAGACATGCTTCAAGTGAATCCTCATAAACATCTTCAGGAAAAACTTCCACTTGCTCTTGATCTTCTGGCTTAGCTTTTTCATCACTTGAAGGAGTCTCCACAGGCGTGTTGATAATGGGATGCTTAAGAGGTATTGGATGAGCTTCAAGCAAAATTTTCACTTGCGCTTGGCTTTCCGACTTATTTTTTTCATTGATCAATAAATGCCCCAATTCCTTCCCACTTTTCAAGGTAATTGCCTTGCATTGTTCTCTTGGATTAATTTCAGTGTTGCTAGGCAAATTTCTTTTTTTGGGACCTTTGTAGAAATCGACCATCTGAACAAATTGAGTTTCTAAATTCCTACTCTGAGCAAATTGGTTCTGAATATGAGTAGATTGGTTTTAAAAATTAGCCCGCATTTTAGTAATGAAATTATCTGCCTTGGCCATGAAATTGTCTAACTTGATTGAGAACTTGTGGTATTGGCTAACCGAGCTAAAATAGCCTCCCAATCCATCTTCTGTTCCTCCTACTGCTGAAATCCTTGCTGATATTGAATGAATTAATTTCTAACTTGACATTCTTCACTGAATTATTGAAACCATTGTTGAGGTTACCCTATATTCTGCTAAATTCTCCATGAGAAGTTGGGATGATTACATCATTCTGAATTGTAAGTGTTGGAGTATGAGTTATTTTGTTGCCTTTTGAAGTTTTCAATGTGTTCAAGTATGGTTGTCATGATGCTCAACACAAATACTATGAAAAAATCACCAAAATTTCAATTAAAATTAAAAGAAAAAGAAAAAGTTTCAAAGTAAAACTAGAGTTATTTATTTTTATATTGGCACAACATTAGTCCTTAGCAATGGTGCCAAAACTTGTTGTGGATTTTCCTTAATGCAAGTGCATGTATTGCCAACAAGTAATAAATATTGAGTAAGATATCATTCCCATGAGGACTAAGTATACCAAATACCAATTTACTTTAACTCTAAATTTTGTTTGAAGAATGAACATGTGGTAAAAAGATGGAAATATAAGAAGTTTAAACTAATGGACTTTGGCCATGGTATAGAATTTGGATTAATAAAAGAGATAGTGATGAAAACATCTAGGGGTTTCCGAATTCACCAAATTAATCATATTTAGTTTCATGAGTTTTAACAACCACTGTTTGCTCCTATGTTGACAATGATGTTTCTCTTAATTAATTGTTACTCTTTCTTGAGTCATAACAACCCATCTTAACTAGCTAATTTCCTACATCTATGTGAAAATCCCAACTAATCAAGATGCATTAAGATCAAGAAACTCATAAAAATGCATAAGCTCCATGGATATCTATATCATTATGACCATGTTATGGTAATTAATCATGGTCTAACTTGATTATCACTTCTCAGCCTCAAATTGAATCATAAATCATGTTAAAAGAGCTAGCATTCTTTTTGAAGCATTAAAATCGGATTAAGCACTCAACATAGATAATAAACAAACAAAGAGTTACATCAAACATAATAAAACCAAATGATCATAATCAGACTGCATCATTCCCATAGATTAATGTGTTTAGCTCATGATATAATCAAAGAAATCATACACATTGTCTTATAGATGATTAAGAAACAAAAAAGAATAAAAAAGAATAAGAAGGGATCAAAGAAAACTCTTCTCCATGTAATGCTCTACCTCCTCTTGCTCTTTTTACAACTTCCTCTAATTGGAAGAGACATCTCCCCTCAAAATCATGTTTTGCTACCTTCTCCACTGTTTCCAGCTACTAACCATTGCCAAAAGGTCCCTAAAGATATGCCAAAACTTGTTCTTATATCATCTCTACTAGGGTTTAGCTTTGGTGTGCAAGTCAAGCAAGATTTAAAAATTCCAAAAAAATAGTCTCTAGCATGGTGCCACGACATAAGAATTCCATGCCGCGACACTAACTCTTTGCCTAGTTGAAAATTGCATAAATCAAGTTCAGTGCCGCGACATGGAAATTTTGTGTCGCAACATTAGTTATCTTCTTGCCATTTTTCAAGTTGTGCTGTGACATAGAATTTTAGTGCTGCAGCACTAGCGTGCTGACTTGGAAATTTCTTTCATGTATCATGTTTGGTGCAACAGCATAGAAATTCAGTGTTGCGGTACTAGCTTGTTGTCCATTAGACATATGTATAGTATTTTTACCATAACTTTCTTATCCAATGTAGGAACCATGTGATTCTTATTGCATTGAAAATATAATTTGAAGATATACAATTGTCATGTTGAACACATTTTCCAAATCATCCTCCATCTATGCAATATTTTGACTACAAGTGACACCATAATTTGCACATTTGAAGTAGCTTTCAGCTAGACTGAAGTCTAAGATAGTTGTAGCGTTTTACCCATAACTTCAATATTTTATATCCAAATCCTATTATTCTTGATTTTTTGGATACATAACTTCAAGGAATAAAACTTCTATGTTGAATTGGGTTGCTGAATCTATTTCCATATATACAAAAAATGGGATCAAAATTAAGATTTTTCATACTCAAACTTGCAAGTAGATTTTCACATCTAAAACTAAAAGAAACTTCATTTAGTGCAATATTTAATTAGATGTGATGAATTCATGCCAATTAAGGATCCAAAATATGTGAATTTATGTATTAAAATATGATAAATTATGATCTTATCAATTCCAAATGCATCAAAGGATCATAATCAGGCTCCACCATAATCTCTCTGATGTCACCTTTTCTTTCATCCATCCCATTGTTGCTACACCCCTTTCAACTTTAGTCTAACTCTCTATTTATACCAAAATATATTTAAGTGTATCTCTATTTGTAATACTATTTGTATTGAAATGAAATGAAATAAAGTTTTCTTTGTTAATTCTGAGCATTTTACTATCAATCTTGGATGCTTTCCCATATACCTTTTTGATAATGACAAAAAGGGGGAGAAATATTTGTATGATTGCACGATTGTATATGCTATTTGTTAAAAAAAAAAATTGCATGATATGAAAAGTTGCTATCTGTATGCATATATAATTAGAATCTAGTGCACCTATTCATGTGGAGAAAGAACTAAACCAAGGGGAGTTATTCTATATATGAATTATCCAAAATTAGTTCCATGATGTTCTTGTTTTATCTATTTGTAAAGTAATTCATTCGGATGTTTTTTCATCACCAAAAAGAGGGAAATTTTTGAACAAAACCTCTTTACTAGGCTTGATTTTGATGACAAGCATATTTAACTAGCTAAGTTTTAATGATGAGTAAAAACACATGATTGAAAGTTTAAGAAACTAATCATTATTTTTGAAGTGTGCAGTAACAAATAATATATTAATGAAATAGCATAAGTGGAAAGCACACACGAGACTACATCAGAGACAAGATCCATAAATATATGAAGAAGAAAACGTAAATACTGAAATAAGAAAGAATGACACTGAAAATTTAAAAAAGTAGTATGTGAAACAACTCCTAGACATGCCTCAAAATACTAAGACTTGTGCTTAAAGTAAGACAAAAATTAAGGCTCCAAAATGAAGAAAAATCTAAGTTTTACACTCAAGCAAAAAGACAAAAACTAAGTAAGTTCGGACATTACATAACCAAATCCCAAACAAAGAACAAGACTCGGACATTGCTGAACAAGAAGCCAAGATGTTGGAACTATAAAGTCATTCTCGAACATAAAATTCAGACACGGACATTGTTGAAGACTAAAGAGAATATCTAGAAATCCAAGTTTGAAAATCCAATGTGCTAAATATTGGATATAGCTAGGATCAAGTCGTGCAAATGAATGTAGCTAGTACCAATCCAAGTCTAATATCTTAATTACAAACATGGAGATCATTTTTGGACATGGACATTCATTAAATGGTTCATCTAAGTCTAAAATATTAATTTTAGACATGGCCACTCATATTCAGACATGATGAATCATTTCCAGATATAGAAGAAAGAAGTTAGTTACAAGCCCAGCACCAGTCCAAGTCCAAAATTTTAATTCTGAACATTACTATTCAAAACTCAAAAATGATGGTTCATTTTAATACATGGCCAAGCAGTCAGTTTCAATGTGAATGAGTTAAACAAGTCTGAAAACTTAATTCTAAACATGAAAACTGAACTTAGACATGGCTCAACAGACCTTAGACAGAGAGTTCCAACAAATAGAAAATCTTGTTGATTTGCTCGCATTAAATGAATGTCATCTTCTCTAATAAGTAGAATTTGAATTAAGCTATAAAAGGATTAAAGAAAGTTATTTCAAGAGGTTATAAGAATTAGATATCATTGAGAGAAGCAAGAGAAGCAAACAAGAGGTTTTCTTCCAATTTCACTGTGCCTAAAAGCAAATTTGCATTCAAAGCCTATTCTCTGCAGCAACTTAAGGGAGTCTAAAATTCTTTATACTTATTACTATACATTTATTTCTACTATATTTAATTATGTACAAACTCAACCTATGTAAGAGGCATTTCTTGTTGTATATTTTTTTATTGATGTGGATAGCAAGCAAGGGGCTTGCTGATCTTGTATAAGTTTGTTGGCCATCTTTGAAAACTAATTGGGATAAGTTTATTGGTAAGCTTTGAAAACCAACCTATGTATAAGTTTGCTGGTGAGCTTCTAGAGAACCACTTGTGTAAGAGTTTTTTTGTAAGCTCAGAAAAATCAACTAGTGATTACTGGAACCTAAGTACATTGAGTGAGGGTGACTCAAAGAGGGAGTAGGTACTATGTCATGGGCCGAACCTCTATAAAATACCTGTGTGCTCTATGCTACAGGATTCATTTCCTATTTATTATAGCACCTTCATTTTATATTGGCCAAGATTTTAAAAAGCTTAATTCACCACCTCTCTTGAGCTACCTTAGGACGGGACTAACACCCCTCCTAGTCTCTACCACATCTCTACCATCTCGGCATAGTCATAACATATTGGTGGTACCAGTAGGCTTCCATCACACTCCCAACATCTACTTACATCACGTCATGCATCACCATACCAGGCCTCCAACCACCACACTCCCTCAGCACCATATATATCATATCACATCAATTCACACACATAAATACACATCCCATGTATACAAAGTTCAATCATTGGCATTCAATAATCAAACCAACTAAATTAAATTGCAATAGAAACCAATGATGATCAATACATAGAAATACACAAGTTCATCATACCCAATCATAGCACACATAACAATTCCTTCAATCAAAATGCTCAAAAGCAATGTCATTCAGTGAAACATGGGCATACATCATTCATAATAGTCAATCACATTCATAGAATCCATCAAGCAGCACTCAAAGTCTATGATATACTGTTTAGTATGGAATTCATTCACTTCTTAGTTAAATACATAAACCAGAGAAACACATATGGTGGGGCCATTTATTCAGATAAATGTTTGGGAATTATGCCATGACACACCGTATCTAGTCAAATCGATCAAATAATCAACAAGGGTTCTGTAACACGTGTGATGTTGAAAGTTGGGGAAAATTCTTCGCATTTTAGTAAAGTGAAGAATTGAAGTGATAAATAGTGATTTATAAAGAAATTTATTATAGAAAACTAAATTAAATAAAGAGAATGACTTCATTAGTAATTTTGAGTGAAAAAGAACTTAAGTGGTGATTTTGAATAAAGTAACATATATGACTTGAATGACTAATGTAGCATGATTATTATGTATAATGTGATATGTATAAGATATTGAATAAAAATTTGGAGATAATTTTTCAATTTTGAACTATTGAGTTGAATATTAAATAAAAAGAACTCAAGTGGTGAATTTGAGCAAAAGATTGTTTAAGATCTATGTGAATGATCTAACATATTTATTATGTGTAGTGTAATGTGTGTGAAACATTAGCTTGAGTTTTGGATGTAACTTTGAATAAAAATAGCATATTGAGTTACTTATGACAAAAAATTTGGTTAAAATGAATTGAATAGGTGATTTTTGATAACTAAAATAAAATTTGATAGAAAATAGGATGAACATATTTTGTTTAGGTATGTGGTGTGTGGGGAATCTTGGTTTAAGATTTGGATGCATTTTAGAATGAAAATGGCATGTGGAGTCATTCTAACAGAAACATTCAGAGAAATTCGGTTAAAAATAACTGAATGTGTGATTTTTAGAAATTGACTTCAAATAAAGTGATAAATAGCATAAACAAGTCTTATTTCATTTATGTGATGTGTGGGAAATGATTATTGGGAAACTTTAAGTGTTTAATGTAAAATAGGGACTATGGTAATTTTTCATAAGTGTAAAAGCTGAATTTGGAAAAAGGGTTCTTGTGATTGAATTTGGATATAGATAATGGAATAATTTGAAAGAGTATTCAACATGAAAGTTGTAGATACTGAAATTATCTATCCAATGGAAGAAAAATTACTCAATTTGGATATGATATGAGAAGTTATGGATAAAATACAAAAATATCTCAAACTATACAATAGGTTAATGTCACGACATAGGAATTCAGTGTTGTGACACAGGAAGTCTATGTCACGACGTTAGGTAGACAGTGAACTCTGGTCATGAAACAAGTTTCTTATGTCGCAACACAGGCCTGGTGACTCTCCAGAGCACCAAAAAATCTGACTTTTTAAAGCCTTGGCCGTCTCATTTTTCTTATTCCGTTCCTTTTTCTTTCTCTCCCACAACTCAAACCCTTGCCCTCGGTTTCTTTCTTGCCTAAATCCTTATTCCTTTTGTAAGAAAAGAAGATGATTTAGTCCTGATATTCATCAAGCATGAAAGCAATCCCACGGTTTAGTCGTTTGGAGGATGAAGAAAGGAAGAAAATCATGTTTTCTACAATTGGAAGGGGCGATTTGGAGTTTTAGGCTTGAAATCTCATCTATGGGTTGAAGCCATGATTGATCTTCATGGTAAGTTGTTTTTCCTCAACTAAATTTTGAATTTTCATGAACTAGGGTTTTAGAGTTATGGAATCTTTGGGGGAAAATGATGAATTTAGTATAGAAATCATGGGGGAAATGGTTTATGGGTTAATTCCATGAATTGGGAATGATTAATGATGGAAATCATGATCATTCTTCTTGTTTATGGATGTCTGTTGAAAAGGATGAATTATTCCATTGAATCATATGTAAATTATGAAATTTGATAATTGTGATAATGTGAAATGGCAATGTTTGAGATATGAAAATATTGAGAATGAATTTAGTCTATTGTTGAAATTAAATATAATGTATGAGGATTATTGATTATATTTCATTATTAATGCCGACTTATTGAGTTGCCCGAACTCACACCTTCTTGTTTTATTTTAGCTAATAGATCAGGTAAAGAATCCCAACCGAGGCTTGTGACTAGTGAGCTTGCTTTGAATAAATTATTCTTATGATAGAATAATTTGGATTTGTATTTCATTTGGATTGTATAATTGTAGTTAGGAGATTTTATTTGATGTATAATTGAATGGCCTGTTATAATGAGGTATTTGTATTTAGTGGCATGTCTTAATGATTTAATCATCACTCTGTAATGGATTTTAAGGATTAGATTGCCATCATGATTCAACCTAGATCTTGGGCTGTGGGAGTGTGGGTGTGTGTTATAGAGTTTATGTTATTATTTTGTTTTATTCAATAAATAATTGTACAGGTTATACCCTAATAAATTAGGGGATACTCTATCCTTTTCTTGAAGAAAATAGTTGAGCTCCAAAATGGAACTCGAGCACCCCTCCCTAAAAGTGGGCAATTCAAGGTGAAATAAGGTGGTAAAAAGGTAAGTCGCACCTCAAAAGGTGGGGCGTGACAGGTTCACACAACCATATTGACCTAATGACCCCAATAATTCCATCACAAACCAATTAAACAAACATAATTGGATTCAGTTTCTAACATCTATTATGAAACTTCACAGTTACATCACTTCAATTTCAAATATACTAAAGCTTTAATATTCAAACATTCAAATATGGTGCCTAGATGCACCACCCTAATCATAGTAAGTATATGTCACCCATATAAATGTTCAATGATGTCTTATTTGTGGTATCATAGCACTATCATATTTATTTCATATTTAAATCAACTACACATTATCATATCAATGCACAAATACCATTTACATGCCCTCTTTTGCCCTCTCTCAAGCTTTCAAAATATGGCTAAAAGTTTCCTTACATTAGTCTTTTAAAACCCTTAAGCTAATGTTCTTCCATGTTCCCATGGGTTCATAGGCTTATATTAAGCATGTCATTTCCTATCTCCATTTAGGAGCCGTTGCTACCATGGTTTTGGGACTCATCACATACCCTACTGCCCTGGTATTAGATAAACATAGCTCTGATACGCTTCCGTCACACCCTACCTAGGGGCCTATGAGTTTTCACATTATCCTATATTTTTCATATTTTTAAGGAAAATATTCTGCCAAAATCTAGCAGAGTCTACCTTGATTGATATGGATATGAACCTCAACATTCCTTAATCATATTAAAATATAATTTCAGTAACTATAAAGCAATGACATAAATTATAAAACACCCACCTATAAATGCCCACTCACCCATAGCTACCCAAAATCATAGTCACATCGTGATGGCAATAGACATAACTAGGATTATACAGATCCATTCAGAATATCATAAATTAATCACTATGACATACTATTACACTTCTTTTATACATCATTTGGAATCTTTTAAGCATAATTATACAAATACAATACAGGATTAGAAATCCCAATTCATCACACCACAAGCAAGGGCATCTTCAATCTTGCTCACAAGTACTAACCCACATTTGGGCTCCTTTACCTGATCTGCTTGCTAAAAATTTAAATAAAGGTGTGAATTAGGGTGAACTCAATAAGTAAGCTAAATAGAAAACTATAATCAATCAACACAGCATGTTCAAAACCCAAACATGAATAAATACATGACAATGCAATCATACCCTAAGGCCCAAGTCTTCATTATGCCAATATACATTCTACATCATTTAGGCGTATGATATCATAATTGTGCCATCGAGGCACACTATAACATAATTGTTCCATAAGTAATTCAGTCACCATACACATATACATTTCATGGAATGCACTCCACTCCATCAAACACACTCATACAGCTCATGGGATGATCTCTATCCCCATCCATCCAGGCATAATAGAGAAAAATCAAGGAATACATACTATCCCCATCAGTCCACACATACATAGCAAAATGCACATCAACACAATCATAGGATATTCGTTATCCCATCTAATTCACACAGTCACATAATATAATGAATATCATGCCATACATAATCATGGGATGCTCATTATACCCACTATTCGACACCTTCATGTCATCATAACAAAAGAAATAATCATGGGATACTTACTATCTCTCATTAATACACCCACCCACTTAATAAAATAACCGCATACAATATAATTAGGGGACACCCACCATCCCCAGCTAGGCATACATTACAACACATAATCAACCCATACATATCATCTACAGGTAGAAAAGAATCCATTTCATAATTAAACATATCTTACATTCTTGTATACAAACATATGGGATAATCGATATCCCAATCCATGCATCCAACAGAAATAAATGCCTACTTACCTCACTGAAGAACCATCTTACAATTTCTTAAAGTTCTATGCTTTCCCCTTTTGCTCAATGGTCCCTCACAATCATATGCATCTTCCATCTCACAACAAAAATTGAAGCTTAGTTCTTCAAAACCCTTCTTGAATTCTAGCAAAATTACTTTTCTTGCCTCTTTCATCTTCCAAATAGCTTGAACTCGAGTTTCAATGTAGGGATCATGGGTTTCACTAGTGGTTCTCATGCAAGTATACATGATCACAAGTAATATAGATGAGGTGAGTTGAGTATTGTTCTCATGAGAAAGTATGTTGTTACAATAAACTTATATCAAATCAGTATTATTTGATTAAGTGAATTGCAATAGATGATATAAGAACTAAATCAAAATAAAACAATAAAGTTGACAAATTGCCAAAGCAAAAGAAGAAAGATCAATGAATGAAATATCTAGAGATTAACTTCACCTAGCAAATCAACTTGTATTGATGAAATGCATTGAGTAAATTATCATTCCTCTCATTATCAATCGGATGTCCTAAAGTATCTACCACCCTTTCTCAAGTGCTATGATAGGTGTGCTTATTGAATTTATTTACTATGTTTCCATGCAAATCCAAATCAATAAACCCATTAAGCTAAGGCATCCAAGTGTAATATATGCCCTCGCAAGGTCATACTCACATGGATTGCACATGTGTAATGGATATCTTTAGACTTCTTTGCATTATATGTTCTTCAATTCAAGAGTCTTTTCTTAATTCATCTCTCTTGAGTATAAATTAAGAATCTCAGATCATGCATATGGAGGCCAATCACATACATGCATTAAGCAGAGAAAAGAAGAAACAATGAGGAAGAAGATAATTAAACTCAAAATTCAAACATCAACACAAAATTCACCACTAGGATCCATCTAACCCTAAATAAAAGATATTTAGAACATCATAACTAAATTAAAACTAACTGAGTAATTGATCAATATCATCATAATCCAATTTTGAATGTTGATTCAAAAATAATAGATGAACTAGAAATAAAGAAAAGAAAATATTCAAGTTGCAACAGCTTTCTTCAATGATCTTCTTTGCTTGAAAGCTCTTCTTTCTTGTCTCCTTGCAAAAGTACTTCTAAAAGTCACCCTTTCTATGTTTTCTCCTCTTTAAATAACCTAATTTAGGGTTTATTGCACCTCCATACTGATTCTCAAAGTGGTCTTGCGCATAAAATACACAAAATACCCAAAATATTAAAATTTTTCACTTCCAAACGCACTATATTTGCGGCTTAGAAATCCACTGCCCATGATAGACAATAGTAATATCCCTATTTTGTTCATATCTTTCTCATATAACATTGGAATCACTTGATTATTGATGCGTTTGAAAGATAATTGCAAGTTTTATAACTTTTATGTTGAAAATGTTTCTCAAATTAGCCTCGATATGTTTTAAAAATTGAATATAGGTGATGCCTTTATCAAATTTCTACGAGTTTGAAGTCTGAGATGGTTATAGTGTTTTAGCCATAACTTCCACATATTATATCTCAATCCTAAAATTGACTCAAAGTGATGTCTTTTGCATATTTTTAATAGTTTTAACACTCAAAACAAAAACTAACTCTATTAAATGCAATATATAATCAAAGCCAATGAACTTACATCAATTAAAGATCCAAAATAGGTAAATTTATGTATTAAAACATGATAAATAGGTTGCATACTATCCTGGCTACTCACCCACTCTCAACTATAAATGCACCTAGGTATGTACCTCCAAAACACAAGCTCTTACTACTATCCCATCATCTCTAAAAGAGTCTCATTTATTGACTTGAGCGTCGGAGTGTTCATGTAGGGAACACCCTTGGCATCCTCTGACCTTTGTTCTAGTCTTGCAGGATCCAAGGCGGGATTTTCTCGAGAGTTACATCAGTATTCCATTTGGGGATAACCCAAACAAATAGTAACCAAACTTATGAAATAGTTAGGATAATCTCTCTTAATCAATCGAGAACATGCTAGACAAATTACAAATATCCACATAACTTAAAAATCATTCAAGACACATGCCATGTAATCTCATGAAACTCATGCTTCATCAATCTTTTCATGAAGTGAGAATGTGCGTGTGTGTGTGTTGTGTCAATCTCATGCTACATGCATGCTATTCAATTAATAATATGCAATTTAGTGATTTTAACAATTTTCATAAAATATTCCATAAGCTTGATTTTCATAATCTCTCCCTACTAATGTAGACAATTTTGTCCACTTAGATCAATAGGTCTTTGTTAAGCTTGTAATGAGGCCTTAGGTTTGGCTAATAAAAGAAAAGGTATAAGGATTCACAAAGTAAGAGATCATAGTTGAATTTGCACATTATTGTTCGTTCTCTTGAATTCTTGTTTGGGGTTCTCTCTTTCTTTATGGGTTGTATTCCACACCCCCAAATGTGTTATTTTTTTTAGTTCTTTGGGATATGATCGCCCCAATTGAATGATGAATCCTCATTGATTCTTTTCTTTTTGTTATTTATCTTCTTCTTTTGGAATTCTTCTTTTCAATTCTCCTAAACTTTTTTTTTTGTTTCACTCATACATCCCTAACAACTATATGCATAGAATATGTTTCTTATAAGTCAAGCATCGTTTTTCAGGCTAAATAGGTTTGGATGATGAGGTTAAAGAAAGAAAATTAAATGGTGGTCTTTAACATGCATTGCATATGCCATTTTTTCATTAAGGCTCAATGGGACACTAGTGACATGATGTACTAGGTTAGCTTGAAAGGGTCAAACTGATCAAAGAATGCCTAAATCATTTCAAAGTAAACATGTTATCTAGGATTTTGCCTTGAGTAATAATCAAATAAGTTCTAGTATGATCATTTTAATCAAAATATATAACTAAATTTACAAAATCATTAACTAATCAACATACGCTTCACATAATCATAACATAATGTCCTGAAAAATCATCATTCATGAAAAAGAAAGATTTATCACTATAATTATTAAATCATAAGGTAGCATCTATCCTTCCTTCTAAATCATATGTAATGGTAATAAAAAACTATGCATATGTTATTAACTATCAAGAGAGAACCCTATTTAGTTTCAATGTTTAACAAATTTGCATAATTACTCATGGATTTTCTTAGTTAAGTAAGAAAAAATTAAAGCTCATTGAAAAAGTATAACTAAATTTGAAGAAAATTTGCCCAAAACTTAATGAAAATCCCTAAATACCCCAAAACTTAAACTAAACATTATTCTTAATTTGAAATAATGAAAAATAGTTAAGATCGAAGGCTTCTCTGAATGGAGTTGTTAGGTTACTACTTCATATAAACTAAACTGTCAGCTCTAAAGTATATCGTGCAACATCTAAATGGCAGACAAGAGTTGGAATTATCTGAAATCAAGAAAGAAAAAAGGAACTTAATAAAAAAAACAAAATAAAACAAAAAGGAGCTAAAAAATCCTAAGATAGAATGGATGACAAGTAGTTCTAATTTATAGTCTTTAGCTTGAATGTCTGATTTTTTACTCAACATCTTTGAGGTAGATTTTGGCTTTTTGATGCTTAGGCTCTTCAAATCTTGGTATCAGCTTGTGGAAATTCTTAGGTGCATCTAGATCACACAATGCTTTTTCAAACACAAAATTTCCAATAGCACATGAAATTATGAAGTTTCCCAAATCTTTGAACTTATGAGGCAACTTTGTATGGATGATGGAACCACACTTTTTAGTTAACTTCATAGTTTTGTAATCCTCCAGCTTCCTTTTGTTTGCTAAGATCTCCTTCAAGAATTTTGCATAGCTAGGCATCTATGCTAAGACATCTGCAAAAGGAATGTTAATATATAATTTTTTAAATACAACAAGAAAATTAAAAAAAATCTTATCTATTTTGTGTTACTGGAGTCTTTGAGGAAATTGAGTTGGAGGCACATATGACTTGGGATTACTTGGAAAAATTTTGCTCTTGCCTGCCTCTTGTGGTTGTTTAGTAGCTTCCTCTTGTTTCTCTCCAGGAGCCTCTTGTTCAACATCTTCTTCTACCAACGGTTTGCCACTTCTCAGGGTTATTGCCTTTACCTTTTCAATTGGATTTGTTTGTATGTCGCTAGGTATAGAACTTTGTTGTGTTCCTAATAGTGTATCTACCAAGTGACCTTCTTGCCTTTCTAGATTTTTGATTGATGCCTCTTAATTGTGCAACCTCATGTTTGTGTTTTTCATGAAGTCTTGAGTTTTGCTTAGGAAGTTTTTAGTGTTGATGGCAATTCTATTGACTCTGTCTTCTAGATTAGACTTCTTCTCTTCCTATTGCTTGAATTCTGGTGCTGCACTAATTGCATTTTGATTACTCTATGAAAAGTTGGGAAGATTGAACCACCCCAAATTGTAAATGTTGGAGTAGGGGTTATTTTGTTGTTTGTTGAAATTACAAATAAAGTTATCATTTTCACTAGGATGTGCAAATTTGTTACCTACTTGGCAATTTATGCTAGCACGTCCACCACCATAGAAATCACAAGTCACTCTCTGAATTTTCATTACTGAAGCATTCATATTGTCTATCTTTCGATTAAGTTCTTCAATTTGTGTAGTAATTGCAGTGAGAGCATCCAATTCATGCACTCTGACTAGTCTTCGCATTGGTAACCTCTCAGTAGGCTATTAATAATTGTTAAATGTCATTGGTAAACTGAAGGATCAAACTAAATACATAACTAGAAACTAAACATAAAAGAAAAACTAAATTAATATCAATCTTAATTAGTATTGACATTAATGTATAATTTCACTGCTTCCTCGGAAATGAAGTTAAAATCTTGGTGGTTCTTGTGCAAGTATACACGATTACAAGTAATACAGATGAGGCGAGATGAATATCATTCCCACGAGGAAAAATGTTGTTACACACTAAGTACCAAACATATATCAAATTAGTATTATTTGATTAGGTGAATTGTAGCAGATGATATAAGAACTAAATCAAAACAAAACAATGAAGTTGAAAAATTACAAGAGCAAAATAAGAAAGATAAATGGATGAAATATTAAGGAAATCAACTTCACCTAGCAAATCCACTTGTATTGGTGAATTGCATTGAGTAAATTATCATTCCTCTCATTGTTAATAGGATGTACTAAAGTATCTACCACCCTTTTGTGAGTGCTATGCTAGGTGTGCCTATTGAAGTGATTTACTATTTCTCCAAGCAAAATCAATAAACCCATTAAGCTTAGGCATCCAAGTATAAAATATGGAATTGCAAGATCATACTCATATGGATTACGCTTATACAATGGCTATCTTTAGACTTCATTACATCATATGTTTTTCAATTCAAGAGTCTATTCCTAATTCATCTCTCTCGAGTATAAATTAAGAATCTTAGATCATGCATATGAAAACCAATCACATACATGCATTAAGAAAAGAAAAAAAGAAATAGTGAGGAAGAAGATAATCAAACTCAAAAATCAAATATTAACAAAAAATTCATTACTAGGATTAATCTAACCTTAGATAAAAGAAATTTAGAAAATCATAACTGAATTAAAATGAACTGAGTAATTGATAAATATCATCATAATCTAAGTTTGAATGTTGATTCAAAAATAATAGATGAACTAGAAAGAAAGAAAGAAAAGAAAATATTCAGGTTGCAGCGGTTTTCTCCAATGATGTTCCTTGCTCCAAAGCTCTTCTCTCTTGTCTCCTTGCAAAAGTCCTTCTAAAAGTCACTCTTTCTATGTTTTTTCCTCTTTAAATAACCCAATTTAGGGTTTATTGCACCTCTTTATGGATTTCCATAGTGGTTTTGTGCATAAATATGCAAAATACGTAAAATATTAAATATTGGCACTTCCAAATGCACTGGAGCCGCGACACAAAAGTCTATTGTCCATAATATACAAGAGTAATGCCATTATTTTGACCATATATTTCTCATATGATATCATAATCACTTGATTCTTAATTCATTAGAAAGATAATTCTAATTTCTATAATTTTTATATTGAAAATATTTTCCAAATCAGCCTCAATATGTTTCAAAATTTGAATACGAGTGACACTTTTGTCAAAGTCAGTGACTTTGAAGTCTGAGACAGTTGCAGTGTTTTGGCTATAACTTCCACATATGATATCCAAATCCTAAAACTGACTTAAAGTGACACCTTTTCTATATTTTTAATAGTTTTAACACCTAAAACAGAAACTAACTCCACTAAATGAAATATATAATCAAAGCCAATGGACTTACATCAATTGAGCATCCAAAATAGATGAATTTAGGTATTGAAACATGATAAAATATAAGCTTATCATTCACACATAGATATAGCTTTTCCCTAATTTCATGCAAAAATTAGTCAAAAAGGGTGCAAGGCATGGGATTTGGGTGTGGTAAGAAGAAGAAGTGGATAGATATGAAAAATGGAACCAAAATAGCCTTAAAAAATTAGCCCACCAACTTACCACACTGGCCAATGCTGCGATGCCTGGTTTAGGCACTGCGGCACTCAAATTACTGGATACCACCCATCCCCATTTCACGAGCTAGCACAACGATGCTAGTTTGGCCACTACGGCACCTACGTCATTGCCTCCTGTTCTTTCATTTTTCAACATTTTCTCATTTGTTTTCTACCATATATTAATACTAACACTTGTACATAAAAAATATTCACATTGAAAACCATAAGAATGCCCTCATTTAAGTGGAGATTATGCCATGTAACCACTTTACTCTCCCATATATGAAGTTTTCTTCTAGGATCCCTTAAATTCACATGTAATTAAAGTCTATAGGAAATACAAAACACCTTTCCTCTCTGAAAATCACCATTATAATCAATAAAAGAAAATTTCTCTCCCACTTTTAACACTTTGGGTGTTACATTTTACTATTCCATGCATTATTGGCAATTCTTCCTTTCATAAAGCATTGTATGATCTAGGTGCATCTATTAACTTAATGCCCTTATCAATCTTTGAAAAACTTGGATTGGGAGAGGTGAAACCAACTACCACTTCACTATCATTCGTAGATAGGTCTTTGACTTATCCTTGCGGTATTATAGAAGATGTGTTTATAAAGGTAGACAAATTCATCTTTCCAGTTGATTTTCTTATTATAGACATGGGAGAAGATGATGAGGTGCCATTGATTTTTAGAAGATCATTCTTAGCAACTAGAAGGGCTTTGATTGATGTGCAACATGGTGAGTTAACCTTGAGGGTTAATGATGATGATGTAAGGTTTACCATTTACCATGCTTTAGATTATTCAATTGAGAAGAATACATGCAAAAAGATTGAGATTTTAGTGGTTTGTACTGCTAATGATGAAAGTGTTCAAGATCCTTTGGAACGGTGCAATGAAAATTCTATAAGTCAGGATGTTGCAAAAACTAGTGAGGTTGTAGACCATATTCTAGCTTTCGATGCACTATCACAAGAGAAATCTAGTGACATTATTGAAAATCTTTAAGAAGCGTCATCAATGGAACAAGTCAAAGCTAATTTGGAATTAAAGCAACTGCCCTATTATCTAAGGTATGCATTTTTTTTGTCTTGATTTATTCTTTCTAGTGATTATTTCTTATTCTTTTTTAAGTGTAGAGGAAGATAAGATTGCGAGTCCATGACCAAGAAGTGAAGTTTAATATCTTCAAGGTGATGAAGTTACTCAATAAGAATGATGTTTGCTTTGGGATTGTAGTAGTGGATGAAATCATGGAAGAGTTTTCAAAAAAGCCCATAGATAATGCTAAATCAATCAAGTATGCATATCAACTGGGTGCACTAGAAAAATTCCATAAGCCAATACCAAGATTTAAAGAACTAGAGCACCAAAAAGCTAAATTTCACTTGAAAAATGGAAGACCATAGTTAGGCTAAGACTATAAATAAAGAGCTTTTTTAAAGGCAACCCAAGATTTGAAACTTTTCCCTTTCTACATTTATTCTGATTAGCTTAGTTTAGTTTATCGATTTAATTTTTAGTTATTTTTTCTTGACGTAGATGATATGTTCAAAATGTTGTCCATCAACAATAACCTTTTTACACCATCAAAGAAGAAAACATCCCCACAAGGAAGTTTCTTACCCCCTTATGCATTAGTTTTAATCTTTAATGTTTGGTTTAAGTTTTGGGGTATTTGGGATTTTCATTCAGTTTTGGAAATTGTTTTTTGAATTTGGTTATAAATTTTTTGATGAGCTTCACTTTTTGATCACTAAGTCAAGTAAATCCAAGAACTATTGTGTGAAATTGATGATTTTGAATGGGATTGGATTCATTGATTTTCTCTTGATGATCATTGACTTATTCTTAGTTTTCAATTGCCATTGTACATGATTTAGAAGAAAGGATAGACACTACCTTGTTATTCAATGATTATTGTGTTCAATCCCTCTTTGTCATGAATGATGAAATTTTTATTGACCATGTTACATTTTGATCATGTGAAGTGAATGTGGATTAGTTGATAATGTTGTAAATTTAGTGATATATTTTGATAATAAAAGCTTGCTAAAACTTATTTGATTATCTCATGGTTAAATTCTAGATAACATGTTTACTTAAAAATTATTTAGGCATTATTTGATCAATTTGAGCCTTTCAAGCTAACCTAGTACAGTCATGTTACTAGTATCCCTATTGAGCCTTAATGAAAAAATGATATATGCAAAGCATGTGAAAGACCACCATTTAACTTTTTTTTCTTTAGCCTCATCAGTCAGACTCTTTTAGCCTAAACAATTATACTTAACCTATTAAGAGACATATTCTATACACATGGTTGTTAGAGAGGTATGAGTGAAGCAAAAGACAATAAGTTTTGGGGTATTGAAAAAAAAATCCAAAAGAAAAAAAAAGGACAAAAAGAAAAGAATCAATAAGGATTCATCATTCAATTTGGGGGATCACAGCCCAACAAACTCAAAAGAAAATAAGTTGGGGCTATGGTAGTAATACAGCCTACAAAAAGAAAGAGAAAAGCAAACAAAAAGTAAAGAAAGTGAACATTCATATGCAAATTCATTTCTGATCTCTTACTTTGTGAATCCTTATTCTTTTTATTTTATTAGCCAAACCCAAGATCCCATTACAAGTTTAACAAAGACCTATTGATCCAAGTGGATAGAGTTTTTTACATTAGTGGAGAGGGATTATGAAAAACAAGCCTATGGGATGTTTTATGAAGATCATTAAAATCATTGAATTGAATGTTGTTGACGTAGAAGCACACATGTAGCATGAGATTAACAAAGAACACACACACGCACACACATAATTTCACTTCACGAAGAGATTAATGAAGTATGAGTTTCATGAGATTACTTGGCAAGTGTTTTGAATGATTTTTGAGTTATGTGTACATGTGTAATTTGTCTGGCATGTTCTTAATTGTTTAAGAGATATTATCACAAAATATGATTGTCGTTTCACTCGAGGATGATCAAAATTTAAGTTTGGGGGTATTTGGCTTTGATTATATATTGCACTTCATGGAGTTAGTTTCTATTTTCAACATTACAACTATTGCATATGACAAAGAAGTCATTTGTATTCAATTGTTGTCATAGCTGAAAGCTGATTTGGAAAAGGTCTTCACCAAGAAAGTTGTAGAACTTGTTATTATCTTTTCAAATCATCAAGAATCATATCATTTAGATATTGTATGAGAATGTTATGGCCAAAATACTGGATACTATTTTTGGTAAACAATTGGAGGGGATTATAAAGGCATTCGTGGGTAGCAAGTTGAGTGTGGTAGCTCCCATTTTGGGCATCATAGTGCTGCAATGCCAGTACAAAGGAAAATGGTTAATTTTATGGGTAGCAAGTGTTGCAACATTGCAATGCCCAGTTTGGACGTCGTAGCGCTAGTTAATTGTGTATGGAATTTCCTATTTTTAGTAACTTTATGTTATTTGGGCAAAGGACTTTTGGAATCCATATGGAGGTGTAATAAACCCTAAAATAGGTTATTTAAAGAGATTTTAAAGTGAGAAAGAGGGAGTTTTAGCTTGGGGGAAGGAGTTTAAGATTAGAAAAAATTATGGTGTAAAGCTTAGAGGAAGATCAACATTCAATCAAGTTTTCATTGTTCTTTCTTGTTTTTCCTTTATTATTTGGATCATGTTAAGAATTTTTGGAATTATTTTTATATTATTATGAGTAGATAAACTCCTCTTTCTAAAGGGGAGATGGATCTTATGTGGATATTATGGCGTGATTAATTAGTTAGAGTATTCAGAGTTTTTATTGGTTGATTTGTGATGTTTTATTCTTAATGCTTTTAATTTATTAGTCATCATTTAAAAGAAATACAGATCTTAATGCATTCTTAATCTTCTGATTTTATATGGATATCAAAATTGAAATATTGATAATACGTACTTAACTTGGCACTCAGGAGAGGGAGTAGAGTTGTGAGGCCCTAAAATTTGTGAAGCAGGCAAGTTGTTCTTCTAGCCTAGAAATGGTGGGTATACGTGTAACTATCAAAAATATTGAAGAAAATTGTGGATATGCATTTCAAAACATGAAGGACATGATTAATGAGGGCATTCTAAGTAATTAAAAGGAAAGACAGTGGAAAGAATGACCAGACACCAGTGTAGGGAGGATGAATGTGCACCACTTCCCAACCACTGCCTGAGTACCATAGGGGGGAACAACTTAACATACTCTATCATTCTTAGCTTCAGCCTATTCATTGCTCCTAGCTCTCCCAACATCCCAAGCTCTCTAGGGTTCGCCAAACTGAACAAAATTCAAGTGGATTTCGGTGGGATATCGTCGGCATAACATACTGCAGCCATCTAGAGCGAAGAAAACATTGCAATTTGATAGTTGGGGTAATGGTTTTAGGAAAAAAATGGGCAAAAACTTCCTAAAGGGGATTTCAGTGGAAATTGGCAAAAGAAACTAAGTAGGTTATATTGCTACTAAATTCATGTTTTGTTAAATGATTTCTTGGAAACAAAGCTTGTGGAATGCATTATATGATGAGCTAGGGTTTTGCTTGAAAAATGAGCTAATGGAGTTTTGGAGGATGAATTGATGGTAATTAGTAGTTAAAGCGATGGTAGTTATGTTAAAACATGCTTATCTATAAATTGGAAAGGAAGCCCTAAGCTACCTGTGGATGGCTATAGAAAATCTAAAAAATTGCATGGCAAGTGTTTTATGAAATGATAATTAAAAGGGTGTAGTGTCATTACCCTTTGCTATTGAACCAATATTTTTCTCTTAATTGGGATTTAAATTAGGTAATTGTGCAAACCCTAGAATGGGTTAATTGTGAAATTCGAACTAGGGTTGAAATCAATGATGTTTGATGGGCTATGATCATGTGAAGACATTAATGGAATACATATTGTATTATTTGAATTGTAAATCGAAGTGTTGCATGTGGAATCACAAAAGATAAGGTAGAGAGGTTTGGCTTCTTGACATTAAGGTGAGCAAGTTTATAATTTTATATAATTAAGTTTGAATTTCATAAGTGTATATTTCGGGCAGTACATTTTGATTCTAGTTAAATCTTGTTGTCTTATGCTTTGTTATGTTCGAAAGGAGGAATTTTATGGCACCAAGTAATAGTGGTTTTTGTATAATCATTAAGTCTTGAAGTCATGATTATGTGCAACGTATGTGCATGGTTGAATACATAACAATTCAGGATGAGTTATGCATCTAAATTTTCCAACAACTTATGATTGGCATGTATAATTGATATAAGAGATTGATGTTGATTATGGGTATGCAAATAAAGTGGAATTGAGTTTTCAAAGAAGGCTTAAGTGAAGTGATAAGGGTGTAAAGAAGGAGTAAATGGAGGAAGCAAATCAGGCAACTTGATGAAAAAAATGGGCAACAAGATTTAGGGTTGCAACCCTACTATAGTACAAGGGAGGAACAATGGATAGCTAGATTTAGGGCCCTTAGTCCTAAAATTCAGGGTCGCGGTGCTGTTATAGTGTTGCTATGATACTGCTACAATGACTCGACAAAAAAATAATTTTTATGCATTTAATTGTTTGAGTTAATTTAGGGTTTTATTGATATCTTCCTAAAGAACTTGAACAATCTTTGGGAGGTTTCAGAAACATAAAAATGAGATGGTAAAATGGTTAGAATGGTATGTAAATGTTAGGCCACTATTATATATAATTTTCAGGATGGTAGATCTATGTATGATGTGCCTGAATTGCAGAATGGCCCAAATGACTGGATATGATTTGCTTGAAAGGCGAGATGGCCCGAATGGCAGAATGGCCCAAATGGCTGAATTTGATTCACCTAAAATGTGGGATGGCCCGAATGCCCAAATTTGACATGCCTAGTTGACGTAGTAGCCTGAATGGTTGGATATTGATATGCCTAGTTAGTATGAAGGCTCGAATGGCCTGAGTTATATGAGACATCTGATTACTATTGACTACCTCCTGGAGATTCATTAGAGATTACAATAATGGATTATCAAGGTATAACAGAGAGAAAATGTGAACAAATAAGACTAAATTAAGATGAGAGAAATATGAGGAAGATG
This sequence comes from Pouteria campechiana, assembly GCA_036873735.1. Lineage (NCBI taxonomy): Eukaryota > Viridiplantae > Streptophyta > Magnoliopsida > Ericales > Sapotaceae > Pouteria > Pouteria campechiana. The sequence continues at coordinate 27,941 of JAYJMB010024905.1, forward strand.
ATGAAGATCAACCATAATAAAGTGAATATGGTAAAGAAATGAATAGTCATTGGTGCATCATTCTAAGGGATTATGATTGCACATTGTGAGCCACTATATATTACAAATTTTATTTTTATGAGACATTATCTAGATGTAATATATTTTTTTTAATTTCTGTTTAATTGTATACTTGCTCATTGAGTTTTACAGACTCACCATGTTTTAAATTTTGGTTTTTACAGGCCTGAAGATGGAGCCCAATGTGGGGTTGGGCTCAGGATCGAGATAGGCTATGAGTTGTATTCATTGAGCATCCATCGATATTAAAAAAATTATTTTGATATTTGGAATGTATATAACTTACTAAATTTATAAATTTATACTTGTTCTATATATAAATGTGTGTAAATAAATTTTAGTTGGCATGTGGTGATATAGTATAGACATGAAATCTATCTGACTACCTCCATCACAATGGGACTATCGATTTTGGGTAGTTGTGGGTGTATGATATTTCATTTATGTTGATTTTGATATGCATGATTATATAGGATGATGGATTGTATAAGTTAGAGATGGACAATATAGGGGAGACTCTATCCAGAGTTCCTTGTGTTACTGCCCTACAATAATGCCTTGAAAGTGGGGTGTTAAAGAGTGGTATTAGAGCAAAGTGATTGCCTCATACCCAGAATGGAGTGAGATAAGTCCTTGAATTGTGATGGTTAAGAGTGGTTAGATTAGAAAATACATGACATGCTTAGTATGAATTAACTACACTATAGAAAAATGGGGGAACCATTAGTTTAGGTAAGGAAATTGTAAACATTAATCTGATGTGTTGACTTGGTCTTATAATTGTATATGGTTATATGATTTTGGAATGGTAAATTGTCCAATATCGCATCGAGAGAAAGAGTAGACAAAGAAAAAGCCCCTATGGTGGAAGACAAGCCTCAAAGGCAACCCGCTCATACTCAAGTTACAAGCATTATTATCAGAGAGGCTTAGTTGGAAGCCCCAAGGGTGGACAAACAGCCTAAATAAGGTGGCGACTCTAGACAAACATTGAATGACATAGATAATGAAGTGGTCATTAAGCAAGAAGAAAGGGGGCTAGCTACTATGGAAACAAATAGACTAGTTATGTGCAAGCCTAGTGGGGTTACTCCACTAATGTTGGAGGTGGTGTAGAATTAAAAAATTTTATGGTGATGATTACTCAAACACTTCAGGAGTTATTACAAACATAATAAAAGTAGATGGGGGAACCAACCTGACAAACACAACATGTTGTGAGATAGAACATGGGGGAACCAACATTAGAGGAGGGGTCCCAAGGACAGCTTAGAACCAAACCAAACATGAAAGCCTTCCACAATATGAAGTCCCCTATCTTTAAAGGGCAAAACGACTACAGAATAGGAATGAATGGATCTACATAATGGAGAAGGTATTCAAATATATAAGATGCCTTGAAGAACACAAAGTTCTCTATGTAGTCTACCAGTTAGAAGGTGATGTTGAATGCTGGTGGAAAACGAAGAATTTCACTATTGTGTGGAGGGAGCAGTTTTGTCTTGGGATGAATTTATGGAGAGGGCAGTCCATTGATATGTGCTAGCCAATGAAAGGACTAGGCGTGCCACAAATTCATAACTTTGACACAAGGCAGAAGAACTATGGAAGAATATGATGAGTAGTTCAGATTATTGGCCTGATTGGTGCCATAGGCATAGATGGATTCTCTGGAAACAGCTCAGAAATTCCTAGAAGGACTGAGATTGACAATTTGGAAGGAGGTGGCTCTATTAATGTTAACCAGATATGAAGATATTTTAGAATGTACTCATATAGTAGAAAGGGAAGAAGAAAAATAAAATAGACTAAGAGAAAGGAAGCATGCTAGAGACAGTGATTCGGTATGCAAAAAGAAGTCCCGATTTGAGTGGGGGAGCAGTGCACCTTCTAAGAAGGTTTGCTTCAATTGTAAATAGTCAGGACATTTGAAGTTTGAATTCCCACCATTATTATGAAGGATGAGAGGACAATAGACAAGGTCAACTCCGGGACAGATGAGAGAACTAAGTTAATAATATGAGCAGACATGGGAATCAGGATAGAAGAGGCCACTCATTTGTTTCTAGTATGGCGAACTTGGTCATGTGCAATGAGATTGTCCTTCCTTACAAGGGAGAAGTGAGACTGTAGCCTTTTGAGCACCACCACAGCTTGTACATCACAAATTGCAAGCGAAGGGCAGAGGCCATGAACCTAATACCACTCCTAAAGGCCAACAAGGGGACAGAGGCCTCAAATGACTGTGGTAATATAAGCTACTAATGCCCAAGAAGCTTAAGCTATGGACCATGTGGTCATGGGTAATATTTTTGTTTGTGATTGCATAGCATATGTATTATTTGATCTGGGTGCATCTGAATCATTTGTGTCTGTTGAATTTGTGGATAGAGAGAGATTATTCAAATCTCCTATGCATTAGGTGATAGATGTGTCTACTCTATTAAAAGCAGTTAGCACAGCTTCTGAGGCATGTTATGACATTCCTATAGTAATTGAGAGTAGGTAGTTTTATGCTAATTTGATTATGTTGAACATGGAAGGTTTGGATATTACATTGGGAATGGATTGTTTACCTAGCTATGAAGATAAGATTGATTGTAAAACTAAACAAGTTACTTTAAAAGCTCCTAATGAAGTGGAAATCATCTTTAGCAGTTTATGTAAAGGTGAAGTACCTAGACTTGTATTAGCTATGAGAGCCCTCAACCTAGTGCAAAAGGGGTGTGATACCTATCTGGTGTCCGCTATAGATGCTCATCCTGAGCATCGGTCGTTAGAAGAGATACCCGTAGTATGAGACTTTCTAGATGTATTTTCAGGAAAATTGTCCGAATTGCCCTCAAAATGAGAAGTGGAGTTTAGTAGTGAACCAAGAGTAGAACCAATATCTAAAGCTCCATATAGAATGACACTAGTGGAGTTGGCCGATTTGAAAGTGCAATTGCAAGAGTTACTGGACAAAGGATTTATACATCCAAGTGCGTCACTGTGGGGTGCAATAGTATTATTCATGAAAAAAAAGATGGGAGTCTGCGATTGTGCATTAATTATTAGGAGTTGAATAAGGTGGCTATAAAAAATAAGTACCCATTGCTCTGTATCAATGATCTATAAGATCAGTTACAAGAAGCTATAATCTTCTCAAAGATTGACTTGTAGTCAGGATACAAGTAGATGAGAGTTAAATCGATAGGTATACATAAGACTACCTTAAAACTCGATATGGGCATTGTAAATTTCTAGTAATGCCCTTTGTGTTGACCAATGCTCCTGCAGTTTTTATTGACATAATGAATAGGGTGTTTAAACCCTATTTGGATTGCCTTGTAATTATGTTTATTGATGATATTTTAATATATTCCAAAATTACAGAGGAGCATGAGTTGCATTTGAGAATGGCATTGTAGAGATTGAGAGAAGGGAAATTGTATGCTAAATTGAAGAAATGTGATTTCTAGATGAACAGTGTTGCTTTCTTGGGGCATGTTGTTTCAAGCGATGGTATCTCAGTGGACCCCGATAAGATAGAAGTCATCGTAAATTAGCCTAGGCCAACTATAGTGATGAAAGTCAATAGTTTTCTCAGGTTAGTTGGATATTATAGGAGATTCGTTGAAGGAGTCTCCACAATTTCTATGCCCTTAACTCAGTTGACTCATAAAGGAATTCAATTCGAATGGAGTAATCAATGTGAAGAAGCATTCCAAGAGTTGAAGAGGCGATTAATAGCAGCACCAATTCTTACTGTATCATCTGGAAGGGCTGGATTTGTGATCTATATTAATGCATCAAAGAAAGGATTGAGCTGTGTACTGATAAAGAATGGAAATGTGATTGCTTATGCATCGCGATAGTTGAGGCCTCATGAGCATAATTATCCAATTCATGATCTGGAATTAGCAACAGTAGTTTTTACCTTGAAAATATGGAGACATTATCTCTATGGGGAGAAGTGTGACATGCATACTAATCATAAAAATTTTAGGTACATTTTTACCCAGAAAGAACTATACATGAGGCAGAGATGGTGCTTCGAATTATTAGAGGATTATGATCTGAATTTTCATTATCATCCAGGAAAGGCTAATGTAGTGACTCTCTAAGTAGGAAATCAGGGTATAGTATGGCATGCATGCTCACTAAGAGGATAGAGCTATTTGAAGAACTGAGACACTTAGAGTTGCATGTGGGGATAAAAAGAATAGTATCCCAAATGTGTCAATGAAGCATTCAACCAACCTGGATAAATGAAATCAACACTGCTCAAGAAAGCAGCATAGATGAGGAATTTCAAAAATTAAGAAATAAAACCCAAAAGGATGAATTGCCAGATTTACTATTGGGTACAGATAGTACTTCCTATAGGAACTATAGTGATACAAAAAGTACTAGAAGAGGTGCATTATTCCTCTTATACTATTCATCTCGGCAGTACCAAGATGTATCAAGACTTGAAATCTCAATATTGGTGGACTGGAATGAAAAATGATATAGCCAAGTATGTGGCCAAGTGTTTGATTTGTTAGAGGGTGAAGGCAGAATATCAAAGACCTGGTAGTTTATTACAACTAATTGAAATTCCTAAATGAAAGTGGATAAATATTACTATGGATTTCATTATAGGCTTGCCCAAAACAACACCGGATTTGACAGTATCTGGGTGATTGTAGATAGACTGACAAAGGTAGCCCATTTTATTCCTGTTAAAACTACTACTACTGAAAAGGATGCATGGATTTTTCAGAAAGAAAATTTAAGACTACATGGTGTGCCCAAAGTCATTATTTCAGATCAGGGATTAGTGTTTACATCTAAATTTTGGAAAGCATCGCACAAAGCTATGGGGACTTATCTAGATTTCACTAATACTTATCATCCACAAACAGATGGGCAAACTAAGCGAGTAGATCAACAAATAGAAGATATGCTTAGGGCATGTATTCTTGAATGGGGCAAAGCTTGGAGCTAGTATTTGACTCTGATTGAATTTGTGTATAATAACAGTTACCATTCTAGAATTCAGATGGCTCCATTTGAAGCTTTTTATGGGCAAAAGTGCAGATCTCCAATATATTAGATTGAGGTAAATGAACATACCTTAGTGGGACTATAGATGATTACTGATATAGTAGAAAAGGTGGCCTAGATAAAAGAAAAGATCTAGATTGCACAATCATGCCAGAAGAGCTATGTCGATGTGTGAAGGCGTGACTTGGAATTTCAAGTGGGATACAAAGTGGTCTTAAAAGAAAGACCCCCTTATTGAAAAGTGGGGAAAAGAATGACCCCCTGAAATATTTCGATAGTTGGGGCAGTGGTTTCAGGAAAAAAATGGGGAAAACCTTCCTAAAGGGGATTTTAGTGGAAATTGGCAAAAGAAAGCTACTAAGTAGGTTATATTGCTACTAAATTCATGTTTTGTTAAATGATTTCTTGGAAATAATGCTTGTGGAATGCATTATATGATGAGCTAGGGTTTTGTGGGGTTGAAAAATGAGCTAATGGAGTTTTGGAGGATGAATTGATGGTAATTAGTAGTTAAAGTGATGGTAGTTACGTTAAAGTATGCTTATCTATAAATTGGAAAGGAAACCTTAAGCTACCTGTGGCTGGAAATAGAAAGTCTAAAATATTGCATGGCAGGTGTTTGATGAAATGACAATTAGAAGGGTGTAGTGTCATGACCCTTTACTATTGAACCATTAATCTTCCCTTAATTGGGATTTAAATTGGATAATTGAGTAAACCCTAGAATGGGTTGATTGTGAAATTCGAACTAGGGTTGAAATCAATGATGTTTTATGGGCTTTGATCATGTGAAGACATTAATGGAATGTATATTGTATTTATAGGAATTGTAAATTGAAGTGTTGCACATGGAATTAGAGAAGATAAGGTAGATAGGGCTAGCTTCTTGACATTAAGGTAAGCAGGTTTATAATTTTATGTAATTAAGTTTGAATTTCACAAGTATGTATTATGGGCAGTACATTTTGATTCTAGTTAAATCTTGTAGTCTTATACTTTGTTATGTTTGAAAGGGGGAATTTTGTGGCACCAAAGAATAGAGGTTTTTGTATAATCACTAAGTCCTTAAGTCATGATTATGTACAATATATGTTCATGGTTGAATACGTGATAATTCAAGATGAGTTATGCTTCTAATTAGTCTAACAACTTATGACTGGCATATATAATTGATATAAGAGATTGATGTTGATTATGGGTATGCAAATAAAGTGGAATTGAGTTTTAAAAGAATGCTTAAGTGAAGTTAATGAGGGTGTAAATAAGGAGTTCAACAAGGCAAACAAGGGGTAAATGGAGGAAGCAAATTAGGTATACAACTTGGTGAAAAAATGGGTAGCAAGATTTAGGGTCATGGCCTTGAAATTTGTAGCTGCAAACTTGCTATAATACAAGGGAGGAATGTTGGACAGAAAGATTTAAGGCCGCGGCCCTAAAATTCAAGGCCGTAGCACTGCTATAGTGCTGGTATAGTACTTCCATAGCGACTTGACAAAAAATTATTTTTTTTTTGCATTTAATTGTTGGAATTATTTGAGGGCTTTGTTGATGTCTTCTTAAAAAACTTAAGCAATCTTTGGGAGGTTTCAAAAACATAAAGATGAGATGTTAAAAAGGTTAGAATGGTATGCAATGTTAGGCCACTGTTATATATATTTTTCGAGATGACAAAGTTATGTTTGACGCGCCTGAATGGCAGAATGACCGGATATGATTCACCTGAAAGGAGAGATGATCAAAATGGCCAGATATGATGCAACAAAATGGTGAAATGGCCCAAATGGCTGGATATGATTTTCTTGAAAGGCGAGATGACCTGAATGGCCATATATAATGCACCTGAATGGCGAAACTGCCCAAATGGCCAGATCTGATTTGATTGAAATGTGGGATGGTCCAAATGGCCGAATTTGACATGCCTGGTTTATGTAGTGGCCTGAATGGCCAGATATGGATATGTTTGGTCGCTATAAAGGCCGGAATGGCCTGAGTTATATGACATTACTATTAACTACCTCTCAGAGATTCATTAGAGATGGCGATAATGGATTGTGGAGGTATAATGGAGTGTGAATGTGAACAAATGAGAATAAATTTAGATGAAAGATATATGAGAAAGATGATGAAAATGAATAATAATAAAGTGAATATGATAAAGAAATTAATAGTCATTGATGCATCATACTAAGGGATTATGGTTTCACGTCGTGTGCCACTATATGTTACAATTTTTTTTTATGTGACATTATTTGGATGTAATATTTTGTTGTTAATTTCTATTTAATTATATACCTGCTTACTGAGTTTTACGGACTCACCATGTTTTAAATTTTAGTTTTTACAAGCCTGAAGATGGAGCCCAACGTGGGTTGGGCCTCAGGATTGGGATAGGCTATGAGTTGTATTTGTTAAGCATCCACCAATATGAAAAGCTTTATTTTGACATTTGGAATGTATATAAATTATAAAATTTATAAATTTATACTTGTTCTGTATGTAAATGTGTGTAAATAAATTTTAGTTGGCATGTCATGATATAGTATAGACACAAAATCTATTTGACTACCTCCATCATAATGGGATTGTCGATTTTGGGCAACTATGGGTGTATGATATTTCATTTATGTTGATTTTGATATGCATGATTATACAGGATGATGGATTGTATAGGTTAGAGATGGATAGTACACAGGAGAGTTTGTCCCGAGGTCCTTGTGTTAGCCCTATAGCAATGCTCGAAAAGTGGGACATTACAAGAGTGAATTAGAATTCTTAATTTATAAGCCAAGAGAATGATCCATATATAATGAGTTAAGAATACCATGATTAATGTATAAGTGAGATCGATCCTCTAAGACTTTTTTATCTTGATATCTTTCCACTAAAGCTTGTTCTTTTCTACTTCTTGTTCAATATCATAGTATTTGATTCTCTAAATAAAATTAGGATTATATACTGTAATAGTTAGTGACTAATTGTAATTTACAGTCCCCGTGGAGACAAAAACCCTTCTCACATTCTTATACCATAAAACTTAACACCATATGTTTGCGGATGAATTTCAATGAATAGGTACTGCCTACCATCCCCAATGGTAAAAAATTTGAATGTTGTAAAGCCATGCATTGCTACCCAATTTCTTCCAATGGTTAAGTTTTTTAGAGATGTATTTAATGGAAGATGTTGGGATGTTTCAAGGGTTTAAGAATTTATTGAAGTGATTATTGAAGAATTCTTTAAGCTTTAACTTTCATACTCCCAAGCAACCCAAGCCAAGGAACTCAAAGCTTCTTTCATAATCTTTAAAGGCTTGTATTTATAATACAAAGGGAAGATACTCAATAGTAAAATGAGCTTAGAAGGATCAAAAGACTTCCCCTGAGCTTGAGAAGAAGTACTACAAAAGTGTAATCTTTTCCTTCTTATTTTTAATTATGTATCCCTTAAGTTGGTGTTGGAGACCAAACTCAAGAAGAATAAGGGTGATTATTGGAGTGTGTCTCATAATCAACTTGTTAGTTTATACACCCCCTTAAACTGGAATCAAGAAGAGTGTAAGAGTCACTGGGTTATGCCTCCTATAGCTGGAATCTAGAAGAGTGCAAGAGACACTAGTTACGACCCCTAGAGATGGAATCTAAAAGATTGCTAAGTGCACTAATTGTATTCCATTATAATGAGATAGTAGAACCCAAGACACAAGGGGTGTGTCCTTGGAAGAGTGTAGTAGGTAGGTTGTCCCAAACCACTATAAATCATGTCTCTATTTATGATTGATTTAATTGCTTACACTTTCCTTTAAACTATTACCACGCCTTGCCTTGGGGCCTATGTGTTTCACCGTTTACCTATAATTTTTCTATTCTCAAGGGAAATAATCTGCCAAAACTTTGATAGAGTCTACCTATATTTAGAGGGTTTAAACCTATGCATGAATTTATTAATCATAGAAAATTAACAACTATAATTCATAATTAAACACTACTATAAATTATAAACCACACACCCACATTTTAGCCTAGAACTATAATCTTATAATGATGGCAATGCCATACTACATTTGTACAAAGTTTATCATCTATCACAATAACATGCTAATACTAACTTTCTACATACTGTTACATCATACATTAAATCTCATGAATTTATAATTTCATCATCATTTAAAATACATTGAAAACCTTCTTACTCTAAACTCAAGCTCCATTGTTCCTCCTGTCCATTAAAATTTTAATACACTAGGGTGAGTCCAAGTAAACTCAGTAAGTAGGTTGAATAGAAAACAATAATAAAATAATAACATGTTCATAATCATATGATTTAATATATCATGAGCCATGCAGGCAATTCATATCAGAATAGTGTCATTCTAGCACAACATGTGCATACCATATTTAAACCAATGTCTCAATTGTGCCCTTCAGGCACTTCACATCTAAGCCACTCTAGGCACATCATATCTGTGCCATTTAGGCACCATATATTAATTTATGCCATGTAGGCATAAACATACCATATCATTTTTTTACAAATACACTACTATGGAATGCTTGCCATTCCACTAGTACATACATTTATTCAATCCTCATATAAAGAATATGGGGATATTCTCTATCCCCAACACACTTAGATAATAATAATAAGATTTTTGAGACAACTATTCTCAACAATCTACACGTTGTATACATCTAATACAACCAACATTCATGGGATATCCAAATCCCCATCCATATATATGCTTGTAAACAAATAACTACAATCAACGGGATAATTACTATCCCCTTGCAACAATATATTTGAAAGAGCACCTACTTACCCAAAATTTGCCAAATCTCATAAGTCATCCAATTCCATGACTTCCCATTGGCTCAATAGTCCTACACATATCACAACACCATTCATTTATCAAAACAACTTGGCTAATTTATATCAAGCCAATGAATTATCTTATTTAGACCAATCAATCAATTCATCGCTAGATCTATCTACCTTTCAATTGTATAGCTACCTTTAAAGTGCAATACTGCACTTTAACACTAGCCACAAGGTCACCTAAATTTTATTCATTGCTAATCATTCCTTAAAGCATGTAATTCATGTACCCCATACATAGCCTTTCCCATTTCCCATGGAAGCATTTTCTCAAGCAGGTTATAAGTATCATTTACTTCATAATGATTCAGCATGGGTAACCAAGGAAATCCATATCCTTCCTCGTGTAATTACTTGACAATTCAATAGACAAATGATTCAATGTCTCATAGGCATCCATTAATTGCTAGTTTTTCTATTAGGGGTTTTCATTCCCAATTATACATCATGATTCCATAACATATTTAACATTAAATTTACCTTAATAACATGCTACTCATTCTTCTAACTCAATTAAACCAAGCATAATTATATTTTTATGCAAAACCCCCATGTTTACTATTCGCAATTGACTATTCACAACAATACATCATGCATAATCACATTTAATCTACTCTAAAGTATCTTCTAAAAGACTTCCTTCAAACTAAGTTCCGACTGGTCCTTCAAACTTTTAAAGCATAGAATCCTTTCTTTAAACTTGTTCTCTAAAGCTTTCATACTTGTCTTTCACACTTTAGACTTGTCCTTCAAATCTTCTAATAGCTTCTAGTGCTTCTAAAGTGGGTTTACCTGATTTCAGAGTTATCCTTATGCTTCTGAAATCTCTTTTTAAGTTCAGATTCATTATTTTCTGAGAATAAACTTGCTTTTCTTCCTCCAAATTCTTAATTGTAATGAATTTTAACTTGATATAAATTTTTTTATGTTGTTCATAACTCTGAAGTTACTTCCTTCATGTAGTTTACTAGTTTTATTTATTTATTTCTGCAGCACTTATAAAAAGAATGTTGATGTAACAACCCCGAGGCTCCAGTATACTATTGTCCGCTTTGGGCACATGCCCACACGGTTTTATCCCGAACAAACGAGCCCGTCATGTGCACCACTGTAACAACCCCGAGGCTCCAGTGTACTATTGTCCGCTTTGGGCACACGCCCGCACAGTTTTGTCCCGAACAAACGAGCCCGTCATGTGCACCCGCCCAAAACGGGGCACACCTTCACAACCGAGCCTCACAAATATAGCCCAGGACTTCCTCCCTCACTCCATCGATGTGGGATGCCACTCACGCCATCCACCCCTCAAGGACCCCAATGTCCTCACTGGGCACCAGTGTCACTCACTGGCCACACCCTAGAGACTGTTGGAAGTTGGCTCTGATACCAACTGTA
>JAYJMB010024916.1:0-39287 GCA_036873735.1 Pouteria campechiana
TGAATGTGAAAAAGATTATTATAAAACTCTATCTCATTGCCTTTAAAAAACCCAACTGAGCTAGGAGAAATTTTGCTGAAATTAAGGAGCCGCCGTGCTAGTTGCGCGAGGTGGTTATTATGGACATTAGTGCTGATGGCTCCTAGTTGGTTTTCCTCTTGTAAGGTGATTTTTCAGCTCCTTTGCAGTTTTTTTCTTTTCTACTCTTTGAACTTCATCTTTTTCTTTCATTTTCTCTTCTTTTCCATCTTCCAAACACCCAGAAAATTCAATAAATAAATATGAAATATGTCTAAAAGTAATAAGGATTTACAAATAACTAAGCTTGAATATATATAATGTAAGTGAATGAAATTTACTTATCAAATACCCCAAACTTACTCATTTGCTCGTCCGCGAGCAAAATAGAAACACAAAAACTCACAAAGGACACAATGAACATCGATCTAGGTCATTAATCAAAAACCTCAATAAAATAGGAATAGTTAAGAGGAAACTATCAAGATTTCACATATGTCTATAATTTTTAACCTGAGCATTTTTCTTTCCACCTTAGATTCCATGTGCATGGGCAAAAATTATAGTCATTTCAATCTACATCTTTTCATACTTAAATTCATTTGAGCAACTAAGTAATACATATTCAATGCAATCCTAAGAATTCACAAATTAAACCAAAGAGACTACTTTAGATGAGCATTTGATATTTTTACTTTTTTTGTGGGCTCTATTACTATCACATTCCTCATCTCTTTTTTTATCTTCTTTTCCCAAATGTGATGCCCCCCTAATCCTTGGGTTATATTACTATCATACCCCCAAACTTATTTTCTTTTCCATTCTCAGAGATATGATCCCTCCTATAAACAATGAGTTTTTACTCTTGTTTTTATTTTATCTCATCTAATGCTTGTCTCAACCATAGTTACAATGAATTCTAAAATTCAAATTGAACAATGCATACTTAATCTCCTAAACTTATGCTAAGTATTTAAAGACTTTAAAAGAAATGGCTAAGTCAATTTGATCCATGTGTATACAAATTAGACAAAGAATCAAGTTAAGCATGCAAACAATAGTGATTTCTATCATTTTCAACTTAACTATTGTCAAATGTCACATACATGTCATTGGTTTTGTATGATGACCATGATTAATGTTCAAAACACACAAACACACTTTTTTATAGGATTTTAAAATAGAACATAACCACAGTCAAATAAAGCACTCAACATAGATATTTAAACATAACACATAAACTATTCAAACACACACTACAAAAACTAGATAAACCAAACATACCATAAGCGAAGATGAACAAATCCATAAGCAAAATACTAACACCCCCAAACTTAAAAACAACATTGTTCTCAATATGGAATAAAATAATGGAAAACAAGGACTTCTCTGAAATGGTTCAGATCATTCGTCTGAGCTATCCCCTTCCTCTTGAATTTCAGATTCTTCTGTACAATTAGGAAATGTTGGTGGAGTGGGGAAAATAATTGAACTATTACCTTGGGATATGCTGCAACTCTTGAGCATGGTAGTTAGAGCATTGTTGTGGTCTACCATAGAAGAGTTTCTCATGGGTCTCTATTGGGAGGAACTTAGAATTGTAGATGAGGTACCCGCTCTTGCAATTACATACGATGACTTTTCAAAAGTTTCCATAATGGTATCATTGATTGCCAACAAAGATTGTTGGAGTTCCTCTTTAACAATGGTAGAAACTCCAACCATCAGGCGCAATCAGCAAATAAGTGAAAGATGTCACAGTCTGCTTGTGAGCCTCATTATGATGAAAGAGATGATGGAACACTCAATTTCCTGGGCCATATTGATGGACAACCCTATCTGAATTACATAGTTGAGAAGGGCTAACTCCCTTGTCATATTAGAGACATGATTTGATGATAATAGTTTAGTTGAATGAAGTAATGCCAAGCCTTACTCGTCGCTTCCAAGTGCCCTCTTGGGAAACTAATTACCTTATCATTCTGGGTCTTCCACGTGCTACTAGATCTAGTAAGGTAAGAGATGATGGCATTATAATCGGGTCCTTGCTCAATCCAAGCTGAGTACTCATCCTCTTTGATGTCTGCAAGCTCATAGAATTAGTTGATGACAAATCGATCAATGGCACAAGTGCCTTTAAATCCCTCGAGTTGACTTTATATTATTCTCGGGCATTAGCATAGAATTCCCGAATCAATGGCACCACTGCAACATCAGGCTAAGCTATAAACCTCACCCAATTTTAGACTTGAATAAGATCAGCTATGTCACTATACATTGTATCAAAGCCTCTTTCTCTGATTCCTTCTTGATCTACAAGAGAGTATTTGTAGATGTCTTTCGCCCTTTAGCTTGGGCATTGAAAAATGTGGGTTCAAGTGGTACATCTGACTCTCTTGTGCACCTTCTCTTTGAGGGTCCAGCATAAGTGGATTTCTTTGGAGGCATGGTGATAACATGCAAAACACAGAATGCAATATCAAACTACCTTGAGAAACCAAAATGAGGCCAAATTCACAAGGTTCCTCTTGACCAAATCACATAATTCCACTTCACTTAGAAATAGCAACAAGCACAAGCAGGAATTCATGCCTACACCATAAGAAGAAGGTCCCTTCCTTCACTAAGGCAATTCATCAAATAGTTAGCATGCACTAGGAATTTTCTCAAAGTTTGCCTTAATGGGACCTCAAATTCCACTTCAATACACAACCAATCTTCTTACATATACCCTTGCAACATTTGCCAAAGAGAAATCACACACATACTAGCTCAAACAATTCATCAAACACCTAGTGTGCACAATGAGAAGAGGTCTCTCAAGCTCATGAACCCATCTTCATTTCTCCATAATCCATCACGAGAATGATGCAATCAACAAATACAAATAGAAGAAGGTTTAAGATGCTAGAAGTGACTTACACTTGATTCCAAGAAGTTACCCACGAATTCTTCCAACCCAACCTTGAGGAAGATGATGAATGGAGGAGTTGTTGAGTTGAATCTAAGGAGTGTGATGGAAGAAAGAAGGTGTTGATGATGAATCTTTGAGTTTAGGAGTGTGAAAATTGGGTTTGGGGTTGTGAGGAGAGGTTTTGGAGAGAAAGGGAAGGAGGGAGGGAAAGAACACATGAAAGAGGAAAGGGAATGGGGAAAGAAAAGAAAGGGCACATGTCTTTAAGTGGGAACGGACGGCGGCGCTGGCAGTGCCAAGTTGCTGCCTCGACTATCTTGCAAAGGAATTCTAGCACAGGCGGTGCCATAATGGGAGCCAGCGGCCCCAAAATGTGCTGCCTTGTGATGAATTTCCAGTGCCAGCGGCACCATCTTGTTGTCTAATCCTGTAAGGCATGAATTTTCAGGACCGGTGGGGTGCCAGATTGCTGGCTTCCATTCTATTTTCCCCATATCTCCAATGCACACTAGTGATTCCTTTCTTTTAACTTAAAATGTTTTGCTCACCAATTCCCTCGTTCATGAGCTTAACCTGACAAACATGAAACAACAATGTACAAAGTATAGCAAATAGAAAAATATCAATGTAATTAAACAACTTAAAAATTCAATCAAGTTTATTTAAACTAATACAACTAGTATACTTTATTAATGCAAGAACATCACTATATCTAAGAATTTGAAATAATTGAAAGATAAAAACAACTTGGGTTGCCTCCCAAGAAGTGCTTTATTTAACATCTAAGCAAGACGAACTCCATTTTCCTACAAATTTTCAAATTCACACACTTCATTGAGCTACATTGCCACATCCTCTTTGTTGTATCTCTTAACTAGGTGACCATTAACTTTGAAAGTGCTCCCATCTTCAACTGCTTCATGAGGAAACACATGAGTGACAAGGAATGGACCAACCCAATGTGATTGTAATTTTTCTAGAAACAAATAGAAACATGAGTCATAAAGCAGAACATCCATTCCAGGTTCAATGTGCCGTTTACGAATAACTTCATGTGATATTTCTTGGTCCACTCCTTGTAAATATTGGCATTCTCGTATGCCTCATTCCTCATCTCCTCAAGTTCATGAAGCTGAAGTTTTATATACTCTCTTGCCTTTTCCATATCATAATTCAGATGTTTTATAGACCAATATGCCTTATGCCCCAACTCAAAAGGCAAATGGCAGGCTTTCTCAAAAATAAGTCTGTATGGACTCATTTCGATTGGGGTCTTGAAATCTGTCCTATATGTCCATAAGGCATCATTCAACATCATTGCTCAATATTTCCTTGAAGTATTCATGGTCCTTTCCAAAATTGCTTTTATCTATCAGTTGCTGACTTCTAATTGCCTTGACATTTGTGGATGGTAAGGTGTTCCAATCCTGTGAGTGATGTTGTACTTTTTCAACAAAGCTGTAAAAACCTTATTGCAGAAATGAGTTCCCCTATCACTAATGATTGCTTTGGGAGTGCCAAACTTGAAAAAATCTTGTCTTTCAAAAATCTCAGCATAACACTAGCATCATTAGTCTTAGTGGCCATAACTTCAATCCACTTGGACACATAATCCACAACAACAAAATCTACAAGTTCCCATTAGATGGCATGAATGGACCCATGAAATCAATATCCCATACATCAAAAAGTTCAATGAAAAGGTTACCTGTAAGTGGCATCTCATCCCTCCTTCCAATGTTCCCTATACTCTGGCATCTATCACACATTGTACAAAAGGCATGAGCATCCTTAAAAATAGTTAGCTAATAAAATCCAGATTGAAAGACTTTGAGAGCAATTTTCTTCCCTCCAAAATGACCTCCATAACTAAATGTGTGGTAATGTCTTAGAATACTCTGTTGCTCATCTTCCAAAATCCAACACCTAATTATTTGGTCTAGGCATATTTTGAACGAGACTGGGTCATCCTAGAAGTAATGTCTCACCATTGACAACAACTTTCTCCTTCCCTGTGAATTCAACAGAGGATTAAAAATTCCTTTAGCCAAGTAATTTACATTGTCAACATACCAAGGTTCACTCCCCTTCATAGAAAATAATTGCTCATCAGGAAAGATCTCGTTGATAGGAATGTTTCCCTTTCTTCTTTATTACTCAAAATCAGTTCCTTCCACTAATCTAGATAGATGATCAATAACAACATTCCTATACCCCTTCTTATCCTTGATAGTTAGATTGAACTCTTGTAATAATAAGATCCACCTGATCAATCTGGGCTTAGCATCCTTTTTTGTTTACAAATATCTCAATGCAGCATGTTCTAAATAAACAATTGCCTTTGAGCCAATCAAGTAATAATAAAATTTTTCCAAAGCAAACATAATAGCAAGCAATTCTTTTCCAGTGGTAGAATAGTTCGATTGTGCTTCCTTCATAGTCCTACTTGCATAATAAATAACATGAGGTAATTTGTCTACTCTCTTTCCTAGGACAACATCGACAGCAAAGTCTAATACATCAACATGAGTTCACTGCTAAAATTGGAGCTGATTTCAATTTCTCTTTCAAGGTGTTGAAGGTAACAAGGTATTCTTTATCAAAATAGAAGTTACATCCTTAGCCAGCAAGTTACAGAGTGGTCTAGAAATTTTTGAGAAATCCTTAATAAATCATCTGTAAAAGCCTGCATGACCAAGAAAACTTCTGACTCCCTTGATTTAAATTAGGGGAGGTAACTTTGCAATCAATTCAATTTTTGCCTTGTCTACTTCAATACCTTTACATGAAATAATATGTCTAAGCGCAATTCCCTGCTTCACTAAAAAGTGGCACTTGTCCCAACTTATTGTCAAGTTCATTTCAATACACCTTCTAAGCACCAATCTTAAGTTATTAAGGCAATCATCAAATGAGTCTCTAAATATAGAAAAATCATCCATGAATACCTCAATAAACTTTTCAATCATGTCAAAAAAGATGGATATCATACACCTTTGAAAAGTTGCTAGGGCATTGCACAAACCAAAAAGCATCCTCCGATATGCAAATTTCTGAATAGGTGGGTGAAACTGTTCTTCTCCTAATCTTCTAGGGCAATCGGAGCTTGGTAATAACCTGAAAAACCATCCTGAAAAATAATAATAAGTATGGCCTGACATTTGATCAATAAAAGGAACGGGAAAGTGATCCTTTCTTATGGCCGCATTGAGTTTCATGTAATCAATGCACATCTGCCACCCTATAGTCATTCTCATTGGGATAAATTCATCATTGTCATTTTTAACAACAGAAAGACTAGACTTCTTTGGCACCACATGCACTGGACTTACCCATTTATTGTTAGAGATTGGATAGATAATACCTCCATCCAACAATTTGATCACCTCTGCTCTCATAGCTTCCTTCATATGTGGGTTAAGTCTCCTCTGAGCTTCTCTAGAATTCTTCACATCACCTTCCAGCAAAATTTTATACATGCACACAGTGGGGCTAATTCCTTTGATGTTTGCTAAGGTTCTACCTATAGCCCCTTTGTGATCTCTCAACACATTCATCAACTTGTGTTCTTCATTAACAGACAAGCCAGAAGCAATTAGCACTGGAAGAGTATTGTTTTCACCAAGAAATACATACTTTGAGTTCTAAGGTAATTTCTTCAGTTCTAGATGGGGTAATGTAGCAGTTGATTGTTCCAATTCTGAGTTCACATGTGACAACCCTTCATTGAAAACTTCCCCTTCTCCAACTTGCTTAGCTTTATCAAATTCTGCTTTCAAATTTATCATTTCTTCGTCTTCCTCTAATTTGTCTATAGTGAGCACCAATTCTAGTTTATCAGTTTTCTCCTCCTACACAAAAATTGATAAAACAAGTGAGTCCAATTCATCAACTTGAAAACATCCACTAAGATCTGAAGGTAATGATAAAGAATTATAAATAAAAAATTCCATAATTTCATCTAAGATGGTCATTTTCAACTTCTCATTCTTCATATTAATGATTGTCTTGGTGGTTGCCATGAATGGGCATCTTAGAAGAATAGACACTTCTCTTTCTAGAATCATTTGCCTCTCCATGTCAAGCACAATGAAATTTGCAGGAATAATTAGCTTATTAATTTGCACAAGAATGTTCTCTACAATGCCTCGAGGATATTTAATGGATCTGTCTACAAGTTGTGAAGACATTGTAGTAGGTTTCAATTCTTCTAATTCAAGTTGTATATAAATAGAATAAGGCATCAAATTAATGCTTGTACCTAAGTCTAGCATTACCTTTACCTTTTTTGTCCCTCCAACAGTGATTGAGATATTAAAAACACTTGAATCCTTAAGTTTTGGGGGAAGGTTTGTCTGCAAAACCACACTAGCTACCTCTGAGACTAGAACTTTCTCATGTGGCTCGTACTTACACTTCCTAATGTTTAGTTCCTTCAAGAATTTAGCATAAGCAAGTATATTCTTATCATATCAAGCAAAAGTAAATTGACATTAACCTTGGAAAGGATATCATAAATGTTAGAAAATAATTTATCAAACTTGCTCTACTTCAACCTTTCTAGAAAGGGACAGGAGGATCATACAGTGGGGTTGTTTTGTAGTTGACAGGGGGTTAACTACTGAAAACACTGTCTTCCTTGAATGCACTTCTTCCTCTACCTTTTTCTTTCCCTTCTCCAATCCTACAAAAATAATTGAATTATCAGTTTCTTCTCCAACTTTATTATCAATTACCTTTCCACTCCTCAATGTTGTTATTGTTTTCACTTGCTCTGGTTGGCTAGGCAACTTCCCAGGTGTGTGGATCTGTATGGCTTCTACAATTTGTCCTAACTGAGCTTCCATCTTTTTCATGGATGCTTTCACATTATGGAATCTGGAATTAATGTTTTGGAATTTGGTTACATTATTCTGGAACTGGGTTTATCTTGCTTGAATGAAACTCTACATGGTTTCTTCAAGTGTAGGTTTCTTTGGTTGCAGTTGAAACGAAGTTCCAACTTGATTCTGATTTATGTCATTGTTTCAAGAAAAGTCAGGATAATTTCTCCAACCAAGATTTTAAGAGTTTGAGTAAGGGTCATTTCGTGTCTCTGGTTATAGAAATTCATTGCATTAGCTTGCTCAACATCACCTGCAAAATATTCATTTGAAGGGCAAACATTAGGTGAGTTTCCTAAATTACCATAAAAAGAAACCTTTGTTGGGGTAGGTTGTGGTCGTTTCAAGTGCACCATCATTGAGCACATTGCCTTCATTTGCTTAGCTATCTCCAACATCAGCCTAGATAGATCAGAGTAAGAGTTCTCATAAAGTCCTCTAGATCTACCTCTTACACTATTTTGCTGAGAATTTGCTCCCAACATTTCATATAGCTCATAAGTTTCTTCTATAGTCTTTTCTCCTATGGCTCCACCTGCAGCATTATCAACCATAGCTTTCATGGTTGTGTTAATCCATCATAGAAAACTAGTTTAGCAATTCAAGTAGATATCTATGATGAAGGCATTGAACCAAAATTGCTTTAAATCTTTCCCATGCCTCATGGAAAGCTACACCATCCAATTGAGAAAAAGTAACTACCTTACTTCTCAACTCAACAGTTTTAACATGAGAGTAGAATATACCAATGAATTTATTGTAAACTAATCCCCATGTTGTTAATGAGCCACGAGCTAATGTCATGAACTATGTCTTCGCTGCATCTTTCAGAGTGTATGAAAAACATCTCATACGTGATTCATCTTCGGTTAGCCCCTGTAATGGAAAAGTTTGGATGTTTGCATAAAAATCATGCATAAATGTTAGTGGATCCTCTGAAGCTATACCATGAAAAGATGGAATCATGTTAAAATGAATATGCTTTAGTTCATAATTTGTACCATTATCATCTAATACATTGCATGAAGGTGAAATCCTTATAGTTAGGCATACAAAGTCTTTTATTAGCTATTCAGCTTGTTAAGTCACTCGGTTCTCTATGTTGTCAGCCATGTGTATTTCTTCTCCTTCACTTAAACTCTTTATTTCAATTTCTACTTTGTCACCGTGATCTTTCAATGGAAACAAAGTCGGATTCAGTGATCTTCTTCAGTTCATTCACAGTCTGCAAATGAAAGAAGGAAACAACTAAAAATAATCTTATATACAATTATATACAAAAATAGAAAGAATGATTATAACTAACTTAATCAAATAAATTTGAAACCATTTCACGGTAATGGCACCAAAAACTTGATGGTTCAAGTTATAAATCCACATGAGTGTACAAACATATAACAATATAGTGGATAATGTAAGGGTCGATCCCACAGAGAATGACCAAACCGACTTAGTTAGTTTTAGTTACTAAACTACACTATCTTTAAAAAGAATGTATTGATAGCTAAATAAATATGGTGTAATGATTGATAGAATTGCAGAAACTTAATAAAATGGTAAAAATTAATGACTAATAATAATTCAGGGAGATTAACAAGATGCAAGGGTCTAGGAATCTGATTTCTCCACTAAATAATACCCTTTTGCTAATGGAATGTTAGATTTAATGCTTCACTTAGGTTCGTTCTTTTAAATATATGATCATTACTATTAGGTGTGTGAGTTTAAATCAAGTGTTTTCACTCTTTCCAATTACCTATGGTGTGTAGAATAATTGAAGTGAAAACCCATTAAACTTAAGAACATAATGAACCAAAATAAGACAGTTTAGCATATGATGTCTACCTTAACCATCTATCATTTTTCTTCAATGGAAGTTCATGGTTTAGCATATAGTATCAACCTTAACCATGATTAGAAAATCAATCTAACTCATAATATTAGTAATCAAGCAATAAAATTAATCAAATCACTACAACTAACATACTAAATGAAACAAGATCATATAGTCATTTATAACCAACAATCCACATAATAAAGAGTATCAAATAGGGTTACATCTTCACCATAGAAAGAGAGATTTAGTTCATAATAAAAATCAAAACAACTCCCGTAGAAAGGATCATCACAATAAAGAACATCCTCTCTCCTTCCTCCTGCTTACTTGAAATCTTCCTTTTTCTCCACAAGAAACTTCAGAGATCCGCCTCTCAGAACCCTCAAAAAAGAACCCTAAAATGAATGTGAAAAAGATGATTGCAAAACCCTATCTCATTGCCTTAAAAATCCCCCAATCGAACTAGCAGAAATTCTGCTAAAATTAAGGAATGGCTCTGGCGCCGGCAACTTCACCTTGCTGGTTGTGCGAGGTGGTTATAATGGACATTGGCACCAGCGGCGCTAGGTGGGTTTTTCTCTAGTAAGGTGATTTTTTATCTTCTTTGTAGTTTTCTTCTTTTCCACTATTTGAACTTCATCTTTTTCTTTCATTTTCTCTTCTTTTCCAATCTTCCAAATACTTAGAAAATTCAACAAATAAATATGAAATACATCTAAAAGTAACAAGGATTTACAAATAACTAAGCTTGAACATATATAATCTAAGTAAATGAAATTCAGTTATCACCCATCTTCATCTAACACCCTATCATAATGATCCCAAACATGTGATTTTGGGATATATTTTTTTTCTCTTGCCTTTAGGAGCTTGACCATCAAATATTACTGTGAGATCAAATGTATTTGATTCCATGGTTGGCATTGCCATTGCATTTACTTCATTTATGTCTTCTTCCATATTTTGAGTAAACCCTAATTCAAAATTTTAACACAATAAATTTACACAATAAATAAAATGATAAAATATATTTAAAAAGTATATACACAAACTATTAACATTCAACACAATTCCACTGCAAAACCCCCAAATATCCATCACAAATCATCATCAACATCCACCATTAACATTCAATATGATTCCCCACAACTTCTAGCATTCAAAATTCCATTGCAAAATCCCCAAATATCCACCATAAATCATCATCATCAACATCTACTAATAATTGCGCAATACCAATAATGAAGTAGTATTTAACTATAAAAAATAAAAAAATAAAAATTGAGATGTCATCATTTACCTGAAAATTACAATAGATCTTGTTGTCTAGGTTGTTTTCGTTTGGCACCATGACAGCAGCAACAACTTGCAGCCTTGCAACAGAGGTTGGGGTTGCAGGCTTGTAGTAGGGGTTTCTAGACCTTAAGGGTGTAGCAAGGTCGGCAATAGCAGTCACCGTTGAGATTTGGCAATAGCCGCAGCAAAGGATGGGTCGATTTGGATTGCCAGCAACAGCAATGTTGGCAGCAGCAGTCACCAGTGGGATTTGGCAACAGACACAGCAGAGAATCGATTGATTTTAGCTCTATTCGGGGTGGAGGTTGGTATGGTTCGTCGAAAAATAAAAGGCAATCGTCGGATGTGAGGGAGACGTCCTTCTTCTTTGATAAATGGCTTAGGAGACAAGGTAAGAGCTTAGAGGCCTACAACCATTTGGCAGGAGCAACAACAATGAGGAAAGGGCAGTGAATGCAGCCAACAAAGAGGAAGAACTGTCTCTTTCATTCTCTGGAAAGGACGTGCGAAGTGGGGCACTAGGGCGAGGAGCTGTGAGTACAACGGAAAATGGGAAGCACGAGTGCATGACATTAGGGTTTAGAACATATTTTATTATTTTTTAGCACATATCTAATTCCTGTTAATTTTGGGTAGGTTTCCTCTCAACCCAAAACCACCCTGAATTGGAATTTGAGTGGGTTCTAAATTCAATTTTAGCTGAACCCAAATCCAAGACAAGGCCAAGAAAAGGCCAGGCTAATTCAGGCGGAGCAACCCGACCCAAGTTGTACCGGCAGTTTTTCGCGGAGAGGTTTGGAGTTGTTTCTGCGTACTCGCGTTGTAAGGGGTGGTGGCGGTCCCAGGCATGCGGAGAACACGTTACCAGGTTGTATTGCCAGCTTTTCTCTCCTCCTATGCGACGTACCAACCGAGTCAGGTCTGATTTCAAAGCTTGTTAAAAAAATGATTTTTTTCTTTTAGGCGTGGGGCTCACTGAAGTACCCTTCATGTAAGAAAGCAGACTCGTAGATTATCTTCCGTTTTCTAACGGCCAGTCCTGCACTTCGATCGTCTCAGTACATGTCATGTTCTGGTGTTGGCGCCTTTGTCTGTCAACGCTACTAGCAGTAAATAGCTATTTAGTGTTGATTTAAGACTTTAACTCCATGGATTTTAGAAGTTTAATCTGCTCTCATTAATCGAATCTCCCGATTAAGTAGTCCATGAATCTGGTTTTCAGAGTCCGTTACTTGCTGGATGGCAAATGCTGGCCATCATTGCTTCTTTGGTCCTTTGATCTTGAGGGTTGGATTTTATCCACCCTCAACAAGAAGTAAATGAATCAATCAATTTGACCAATGCATTTCAACAAAAGTTCATCCAAGAAAATTTTATTTTATGATCAATCAAGTTATTTAAAAAGGACCAAAATTTTATGAAAATGGTCAAATGTGAAAGGCAAAAATTTATAAAATAAAATGAGTATAAAAACTAGGTCTGATAATGAATTTAAAAATCAGAAAGCATAAAAAAGAATAGACCTATCTGTTCAATTTGTACAATCAGAAAGCTGTCAGAATTTCTACACCCAAACCAGGCTCTCATCTTCTCCATCCCTTCCCCCTTAGTGCTTGTCGAGACCGAGCACCCGGTCTGTCTTTTAGCGTAGTAACGTTTTGCTTCTGGACCGTTTGAAGTGTGTAATGGTAAGTTCTCCCTCTAATGGTTTTGTTCTTTAAAGTTAATAAATAGGAGGTGTTTCAAAGGCTAGAGGGACTTTTAACACATCCTTGGATAAGCACCAAATATTTCATCCTATTGGTGTCGAAACATGGCGAAATATGAATTACTTAATTCATAAATAATAACATGAATTAAGAGGAATTATTATATGAAATAAAAATTTTCGTTAATCAAATGTCTCCTTTAAGTAACGTTGAATAGTTTTCTCACTGCAAGTCAAAGATTTCAACTACGTAAATATGATAACTTCCTTTTTGGCGTCTTTTCTTTGTTCGAGAATTTTTTTATAAAAAAATACATGGCAATGGTTACTCTGACCTCTCTCAATTGCTATTGGAGTGTGAGGGGTTGTCTTCATCCTTCCAGTTGCGTGATTAAAAGGCTCGTTCCAGCATAGAAAAGTGTTCTTCTAGTAATGCGTAACATATAAAATAGTGGTTGTTTCTTTGTCATGTCCGGCGCTTTTTTCTTTTAACACGCGGATCACGTTGTCCCCTTCTTTCTTCAATTTTTTTATTGTCTAATCTAGACATGCTGATGACCCCAAGGCTACTGCACACCGGGGAAGGTAGATTACATGATAATGCATCAGTCCGGCTTTAAGTGTGTCTGTTTTCTAGAAGATTGCATCAATGCCTAAATGGAAAGTGGCATAGAGAAGCGTTATGCCTAATGTGAGCCAATCAGCTCATGAATCATAGATGGCTGCCAAGTAGACAGTTGACTCAGCTCGCTTGGCTGTGTTTGATACCTTGTAAAACCCTGTAAATTTCAATGGTTGTGAAAACCTCTTTCCTTGAAGTTTTCCTGCTCCTAAAAATCTACATTTTTCTTATTATTATTTATATTTTTAATTATTATTTTCTATATATTTTTTAAAAAATATTTATTTACTTTTTTACTTCATGAATAAAGGCATCTCCTGTTATACTATTATCAGTCAACATTCCTTTAACATTTTTTAAATTTTTTTTTACCGCTATTTCAATGGGTGGATTGCTATCTAACTTATGTGGTGAACGAGACATATAATAAGTACAGCTGTAAATAGTCAAAGTTAGACATAATCACTGCTAAACTTGCTAGACTCCTCCCAACTCTAGCCTTGCCTTTTCATACACCAGGTTGAATCAATTGATTTCATTCATTCGATCATTCTATTTCTTTAGTCAAATCATCTAGATTCTTCATTTGAAGAATAATTCGTAAGATGAATTAGAGACTTGTGTTCACAAAAAACTAGACCTTCAGGCAATCAGACTAAGCTTTGTTTCAAGAGAGCATTTGTTAGAACCCTTCAGGTGAATCGATGAATTGGTTCATTCAAAAGACCATTCGGGGGATGAGTCGGGAACTTCCACCTTGACGTTCCTTGGAATGAAGCATTTTGGCATTCGAAAGATGTTTCGTCAAAAGACTATCCTTTGAATGAACATGGAAGCATTTCCTGACGATTCAGAAGAACGGACATGATAGCTTTTTTAAGAAAGACATTGGAAATGCCATTAATGCCAACCTACCTCCTCCAATAGTTAGAAAACATTTAAATTAAAATTTCAGTGGCTAATATCATCGAACTTAGACTTGAATAATTAAAATATCTCTACCATCATTCTTAATGAAGAGAGTAATGTCTACATGTCCTCTTTTAAATCCATGTTCATTAAGAAACTAACATAATTTTTCACACCAAACTCATTCTTAATGAAGAGAGTAATGTCTACGTGTCCTCTTTTAAATCCATGTTCATTAAGAAACTAACATAATCTTTCACACCAAATTCTAGGTGCTTGTTTTAACTCATATAGTGCTTTAGTAAGTTTTTAAAGATGATTTAATGTGTCATCTAATTCAAAAAAAGAGGTTATTCAATATATACTTCTTCATTAAGGCAATTATTAATAAATGCATTTTAAATATTCATTTGAAATAGTTTAAAGTTCATATGAGATGCAAAAGCAAACAGTATTCTTATGGCCTCCAATCTAGCTACAGGGGCATATTATTCTTCAAAGTCAATTCAGTTTTCTTGAAAATACCCCTTATTTACTAATCTTGTTTTATTTCTTACTACAAGTCTACTTTTATCCAGTTTATTCTTAAAATATCATTTTGTTCTAATTACATCAAAGTTTTTGGGCTTAGGAACTAACTCTCATACTTTGCTTCTTTCAAATTGATTTAGTTACTCTTGTATAGCAATTATCTAATTTTCATTACTAAAGGCTTATTCAATACAAGTGGACTCATAAGTAGAAATGAATGCTAAGCATCCACAAATATTATGCATGAATTTCACAGTTTTCACACAATCAAAAATATTTCGAATTACTTGCTTCCTAGGATATGCATGCATAAATTTCAAGTCATTAGAGTATTGAAAGGAAACATTCCCTTTACTTACCTTTACCTTTGCATTTTCTCAATTTGGATCATGATCTTGTTTAGAAGATCCTTCTCCTCCTTGATTTAGTAGTTGCAGGTTCTTCATTTTCTTTATTGTCTCATCTATGTTACTTTTCATTATCCTTTCTTAGGGTTAGTCAAAATTCATGAAAAATAAAATGCACAAATTATTCAACTACTTAAGTCCTTTTATTGAACACTCTATATACTTGGCTATTTTATGAGTAACCAAGAAAGACTGGTTTATCACTTTATGGATAAAGTTTACTAAGATTGTCCTTTCCCATTATCCAACACATGGCAAATACAATAAAAAGAATGAAAATAAGATATATTTGGTTTTTTGCCTTCAAAAGCTCATATATATTTTTTAAATAATGACTCTAATTGTCAGTCCGATGTGCCTTCGAATCTGCTCCACATGTAAGTGTTCCTCGGTATATTTTGCTAGAGCCTATCAGGCGGTTGCAAGGCAGCTTGGTATCTAAACAAAACCTTACTTCTTATATCTTTAATGTGGCTTCGTATGAAGCTGCCGTGTATAGTGATAATAAAATATACTTAAATAGAAAGAAACAAATCTCTCAACTTCATAGAAGTTAAACTGAACGTTAACCTTAATTGTCTTTTAATGATATGAGCCTGGCCTGCGACCCATGGTTGCAACCTCAAAAACAATCCAATTAAATTTACCTGACTTACTGTACTACTAACCAACTTGTCATGCATTCATTATGGCCTTTTCCTTTCGTACAGATGTATGTTGGAAGGAATTTGCTCTTTTATGAAAGGTATTTTGGGTCTTTCAAATATTAAAACCTACTATAAATATTAAAATGTCCTAGATTATTACTAAGAACCAATAAAGTACGTGTGCGGGTTTGGTGTGAATATCCTATCTGGCCGTGGGGTCAAAACGAGAGCCCTCATTGCTTATTAGATTTATCCTATTGAGTTTGATGTTTTAAATTTAATTTAATACTTTAATATTAAAACTTGTTTAAATCAGATTTCAAAATGGGCCACACCAAATAAAAATTATAGAAATTGAATATTTATTGCAAATGAATTATTTTATTTTTTGTGCGAACATCATTTAATCCTTTGTACAATTAGAAAAACATCTATTTAGCAATTCAGATAATATATAATATAATAGGTCATTTATTATCCCAAAGTGATTTCAGTCGTTAAAATGTCCTTCCCCACAATTTTCTTTGATGTGGGCCTCTCCAATATCTACATTCTCGTTAGTAAAAAAAATAAATAATATTTTAAAATTTGATTAAATTACCTAATATTTAAAATGAACTCCGGTTGATTTGAAGTCCAACTACCGCAACCAACATAGGAAAGTCGTTGAGGCTCCGAGAAACAATAACCGCACAAAATAAAGACAAACAAACCTGTCAATATCATGTTTTATGTTCAGTCACGTTGCACCATCATGACCATCAGAATCCACTAAGAGACAGACTATTGTGGACAATCTTTTTTTGGGATCTTCGCCAGTTGGAGTCTCACCGCCGTTAAATGTAGTTGATGATATGACCACTGAAACCATGGAAAATATATTTGCGAAATTAACTTCACTGTAAACATGTTTATGTTATCTTCTCATTTAGGCTTACGGTTATACTTATTTCAATATGCTTAACTATGATCCCAAAATATTCTCGTTAAAAATTTAAGTGGATTGTTTTAAACATGTACTTAATTATATCACTTTATGGAGATTTTATTGTCATGGTGCACTTAAAGTTTCTAACAAAGATACTTTTTGAATTTAAGTTACTGGAAAAAATAAAATGGTTAGTTTCGAACTAAGGTTAAATCGAAATTTTCGATAAAACCTATTTCACAGGAATATTTCCCATAGTAAAGTTAAATCTGTTCATTATTTTTCACTCCTAACATAATTTTTTATCAACGAAATCATTGATTTCACAGTTAGGCCAAACTAATGAATGACCATTTAACCATCATCAGTATGATGGAGCCTACGTGAGAATCAAATCTATAAATTAGGTGTCCATTAAAGAAAAAGATCATAGTAAATACTCAAGAATTTAATCCTTTTTCTACTCGGATAGCCTACAGGAGTGACCAATCTCTATATTTTCATATGCTAATTTTGAAATGTAGGAGAATTAACAGTGTTTTAATTTCCGTTATTGGGCCTGTGGTCTCCTCTACCGGAACCCCCGTCTTTTTCTTTCTTTTTTAAATCTATTGGTTCCAAACCACGCGTCAGTTACAGGAAAAGCAGCCTAGAGAAAAGTTCATTTGCTGTGATGCTGGATGCTTAACGCAAGGGGGGGATTACACATCAGAAAAGGCAGATTCTTCGTATACTGGCTGCCACCAATCCAAGATTCGGGCATTTAAGATGGTGACAAAGTGAGACCACATAAAGAGGTCGTTCTAATTCAGTCCTTTTACTTTTCGAATCTTCATTACGAAAGCCGACCGTCAGCTTAGAAAGGAACGATATAACAAAGATGATGAAAACGCTAGGCCCCATGAGAAGAGAAATTGAGAGGGGAATGTATGATTTAGGAGCACTCACAAAACTGAGGTCTCTCATCCAAGGCATCAAACAGAACAGAAAAAAAAATTACAAGCAGGGAATAAAGAGAATTAACAAAAATACAAAAAGATGGCAAGAGAAGCTACATACAATGCAAAAGCAGGAAATAAAAGCAACCCTCAACCACAAGCCACTTATAACGTCCACTAAATCGCCAAGGAAGCCCAGACCATTAAGAGAGGGGATGAATAAGTTATAATATCTTCATCTTCTTTTATTTGTTGTTGTTTTCTCTTTTATGCGTTTATCTTTTTAATCTGTAAGAATTACGTTAGCTGCAGTTATGCTCGTTTGTTTGGTTTCTTTTAGGTTTGGTGTGTCTCGCAATCTTGTATTTTCCCATCACTTGGAGCCAAGAAGCTACCTAATCCTTCATTATGCTACGCATGCAAACCTCACATTTCCACACGTTTAGGTTTGTAAATGTATCTGTAGAGCTCTCATTTATTGTTATTTGCAGCTTAATATCTACTGGACTTGTAGACTTTGACTTTTCAAAGTATTTGTAGACTTTGACGGAATATATGACTTGTAGGTTGGTTCCAAAGATTCATGTTTTGCAAACCTTTTCAACTCAAATTAAAATGATGAAAGACCTATGGATGCTTAAGTCAGTAATGAGAAGAAGGAAGAAAAGGGTAATAGGATGATTCGTCCTATTTACCTGGGTCCCTCTAATTTATATGATTCGTCCTCTTTACTTGGATCCCTTTATATAGTTTATGGATATTAGGGTTTCACAATCCAGATCCTATCAGGATTGTTTGGAAGCTCCCGATCTTGATGCACACGGGTCTCCTCAACTCATCTGGTGCTGCCAATCCTTTCCACATTCGTCTACACATGCGATCTAGGGCCACGCTAAGAGACGCACATTGGTCCATTTGTGGACTTGCCTTTGGACAGCTGAACCTATGGGCAGGAGCCCAGTATGTAACAGTTGACACTTTGTTTGACTTTTCTTTGTGTTTAACAACTGAAATTAGTTACTGAACAGTGAGTGGCAAGGTCTAAATTTAAAGACGAGTAGACTCTTTATTTGACCTTGCTTGGTACTTAATAATTAAAATAAGCTACTTTTCTGTCGATCAATGTTACGTAGGTAGTAATTTATTAAGAAATGAAGACGACTAATACATTTCAGAGTAGAAGAATTAGTTGGCTCCAGCCTGTTGGATGTGTTGCCTTGGCCAAGGGCGATTGCAATTTATTAACCACACTTCCCCGAGACCATGCACCTGCAGCTATTTATACAATGATAGAGCGAATGCAAGCAGAGCCAAGCCTTCATTTGAGATCCTATTAAGTTTTTGAGTTCACTTGCTTCACCTTCCATGAGACATGCATGCTAGCTAAAACGGCTCTGCATGGAACATACACAGCTTGGTCATGGAGTAAGACCGGCTTAACCTACTCCAACATACGCATCTGTTTTAGGTATGCCCCTTGGAAAAGCAACCAAAGAGTTCTTAGGATTGATTAGTAAAATTCATTTGACTTGTGCTCACCACCTGTGCCTGTGTTTTTCCTGTTTGGATAAGTGGAATGTAACTTTATCTAAAGGAACACAAAGAAATGATGTCAACTAGAGTGAAAATAATGTCAACAGAGTAGTGGATGAAAATAAAATAGATGCACTTTTTTGTGGAAAGGGAAAATCTTGAAAAAAGATATAACATAAAGATTTGAAGGTATATGCGCTAAACAAGTCATTCAAAATGAGTCTTGGAAAAAATTTGGAGAGTCTGATGCAAGTGAACCAGGCAAGTTAACCGGGAAAGCAGGATAGCCACACACAAGCAACAGTCTAAGAGACAAGTGTTCTTCTCCTATGGAAAACTCATAGTTGTGCATGTAGATGTCAAAAAGTTCTAGAATTAAAACTAAAGCCTTATCAATATTACTATACGCAATATAAAACTGATCAAATTGAGTTCTCTGACTCATCTTAAAACTTCACCATATTGTAACTCCTGCAACAACATTACCCAACCACTGAAGAATACAAATATGAACAAAAATAAAACGGAAACAAAAAAAGATTATCCATCTG
Organism: Pouteria campechiana; assembly: GCA_036873735.1. Classification (NCBI taxonomy): domain Eukaryota; kingdom Viridiplantae; phylum Streptophyta; class Magnoliopsida; order Ericales; family Sapotaceae; genus Pouteria; species Pouteria campechiana. The sequence continues at coordinate 19,723 of JAYJMB010024916.1, forward strand.
AGCACAATGATCCATCTCCACAGCAAAGCAACATCAGTTGATGGCATTCTTTAAATAATTTGTGACCCAATCGACTAAGTCTGTGCCGAAGACAAGCTGTAAATCTTTCAATTTAGAGACAACTCAAGACTAGTGCAAATCATGGTGACTGAGGGGGGATGACTCACAGTACAGGACTAAATTTATCAAGATGAAAATTCAAGTCAATTCTAATTGACTTATCTAACATAACTCAGCGTCATCTGAGTCCTTGAACCATGCTCAATGGTTTTTTCTGTCTTGTTCAATGTTAGAATATGGTGTTTAAAATCTTTAAGAGCCATCAAACTCATGGACGCACATCAGTGAATCTGGGTGAACAAATCCAACAACCGTGTTTCATTTAACACGATGCCCAATTTTTCACAGAATAGCTGATTGACCTTGTCTCCAACATTTTCAGTGGTATCACTTGGATGCATCTGAATATACTTATCCAGGTTGTTCACAGTTCCATCTGAATAAACAGATGAGAAGGACAGTAAGAAAATGTTAGTCAAATGGAAAACCTTGTTGTTTAGCTAATGGGGGTTTAGAAAATAGCAATGATGTGAAACCATGGCCTAAACCACAAGCGACTGCAGTTCAAAACAAGAAAGTTTTCTCCATTTCAGAAGGCCATTTCTAACACAATAAGAGCCAACAGACCTTCATATCCACAGAAGATTTTTAGCAAGAACCATTTAAAAAGGAAAGGATAATCATGTTAATTAATAAGTCAAGCACCAACTGTACTAAAGCATGAAGTACTAATGAAATCAGGCATATCTCACAAGAGATCAGAGAAGTGAACTCCTAATTAGCAGTCCAGCATGCCATGAATGATAACCTAAGAATTCTAGTTGAATTGCCATTTCATTTTCTCCATTTTATTTTAGTTGTTTTGTGTAGCTTCAAGATACATCAACATAAGCAAGAGAGACTATTATCCTCCTTTACTCTTTATCTCCAGCCCAATTTAAGTTGAATCCCAGCATGGCATAGAAACAGAAAGTGCTTTTTGAGTAACATGTTTATTTGTTTCTGGACAATTCTTGGGTTCTTCCCACAATCTATGAACCACTACCTCCAGAACATCATCCATCTCCTAGAATTGCACTATATTTCTTATTTCTCATCTACACTTCAAATTCATTTCCAGAACCCAAATAAACCAAAACAGCCATCTATCATGCGAAATCCAAACACTAAATAACCAAACATTTGATCTTCTTCTCATCTCAAAATCCACCACCAACATTTTATCTCTCTTTCCTATTTCCCAAAATACCCTACTTACCATTTAAAGGAGAAAACGACCAAAATAGAAAAAAAAAGACAGAAATTTGCCTATGGCTCCAAAAATCAGATATGTATCCAAATTGGCCCAAGCCGTTACTGCAAATAGAGCTGAAATGGTCAGGCTCACAAAAACTGGGCTGTATCAGCCATGTTGGCTCAGCCATATATATTGGCTGTGTAAGTTCCAAGTGCTGTTTCAACTTTTTGAGTGAGAAAACTCTTCTTCTTCCAAAACGCATTCTTCTCCTTTCATACTTCTTTGATTGTCTTGAGGTGTCCTAAAGAAGCCAAAAGACGATTATTTGTGAATTTAGAGTGATTTGAGTGAATCCATCCCAATTAGGGACTTTTAAGTCCCTAAAGTCTCTTCTTTGTTGAAGATTTGAGTAGACCAATAGGTAAAGAAGCCATTTTTGACCCTAATAGAAGATTCAAATAGTGGAAAAACAATGTCTTTCGAGTTGAATCTTATATCTATGTGCATTTTACCGTATCAGTCTAGTTCAAAATACATAGTAGCTAGGATTTCTTATGAAAACCATCAAAATCATTTCAGGCTCCCAACTATACAATAAATGCATTGAAAACGACATTATCTATGGTTTCCTATAAATATCAATATTATCCATGATAATATTAAAATTATCGTGAATATCGAATTTATTAGGAGAAAATGCCAATAGTATCGTGAGTTTATGGGAGATAATATCGATTCAAACACTGCCCCTACCAATTCAAACATTATCTTGCCTCTTTTCTCTTAGAAACCCAACTTTTTTTGTCCTTGAAACCTCTATTTCCATACAATATATGCAGATTTAAAACTTCCATTCATGATTCAAAGCTGAAAAACTCGAATTTTCGGTATCAAATCTGAGTCTGAAGATTGTATAGGTACAAAAATTTATTTTTGACCAACTTTCTCTTGTTTATTTCCTTCGAAATCATTTTCTTACAACACTTACTGCATTATAACTTTGTTTTGTATAGATTTGAAATGCATTATGCAACAGATTTTGCAATTTCTATTGAGACTAGGGATAAACTTGCGATTTAGATAAAATCCCCAAATCGTTTGATTCATCCCAAATCTATTGTTGGTGATGTCTGACGAAGACATTAAAATGGTAGATCTAATGATTCCCAGTGATTTGTAGTTTGAAATTCTGTATATATTTTAAATTTAAAACATTTAGAAAATTTGGGGAAAAAGCTTAAATAGAAAATTATATACACATGCATTATTTTGATCATGATAAAAATTTTAAAAGAAGCCTACATTACTATTTCTAGCATGGATTTCCAACCTCACAGATTTTTCTATTAATTTTTAAAATTAATTTATTATTAAAATAAATTAATAATTTAAATTGTGATCTTTATTTTGACAAGAACAACAACATGTGTGGTGTTTGTGAAGTTGTAGAAAAAGTTAAATATTTATTACTTAATTCTTATTTTATCATTTTAAAAAATAAAAAAATAATTGTAAAAAAAAGATAAATGTGAGAAATCTTTATAAATTATGTTAATTGTTTAAATTTCTGCAGTTATGGATAATTAGAAGATTATGTTTCAAATATTTACACTTTCAAGAGTATTTAGGTTAGTAGATTGTATAATTGGGCAATAAATTTTTTTTCTCCAAGTCTAAATTCATAATCATCTAACCCTTGGTATGGATATACATCTTTATAACCATAGTAATGCTGGATAGGTAGGAAGAAGATAGAAGAATGAGGAAGAAACCTCTTAAGGGGAGGAGAAGGGAGAAAAGGGGAGAAGTAGAGAAGAATTTATGGAGGATTAGGATAAGTAAAGAAGGAATCAATGTATTTCAATAATCAACTGTTTCATCCTAATACAAGCTACTCTCTTTATAGACTTGAAAGCAAAACCTTAAACATGCGTAAAATACGTGTAACAAGTAAAATACCAAAATACCCCCGAAATCCCTAATCAAATAAAGAAATCTTAATTACTACGATTGCGCCTAGAATATGTATGAATTGGGCGCGCATCACTATCCCTATTAATTCTCCACCGCTTGAAAGAACGCTCCACTGGAGAGTTCGCATGATGATACTGATCAAGTAAATTTGAGTCCAATGCCTGAAGCTCCTCTTCGAGCATCTATGTAGCATTAGTGTCAGGCTTGTTTCTCCACTTCACAAGATACCTATGTAGTCCGCCTGAAGAAGTTATGATTTCATCCTTGAAGATACTCTAAACCTGATTAGTAGGTGTAAACTGTGATCGTGGTAAAACTATAGTAGATTCTAAAATTGAAGAAACTCCTTGGTTTGGTACCCCTGTAGGTAAAAGAGGAGGCTCAAAGGTATCTCTATAAGGAGACAAATCCTCCACATTGAAAGTTGAACTAATCCCTAAATCTAGAAGCAAGTCAAGAATATATGCATTTAATCCTAATTTTTGTAAAATATGAAAAAGACCACTGGCTCGTACATGCAACTTTTTAAAAGAATTTTTAGGAAATCTCTCAGGTCGTAGACGAACCATAACATAATCACCCTCATTAAATTCATGATGCTTACGGTGTAAATCAGCAACAAGCTTATAAGTTTCATTACTTAGTGCAATTTTCCTTCGTACAGTAGCATGAACATAATGAATGTGCTGTGAAAATGTGTCAGCAGAAGCAAAAATATGAGTATCAATTGATAAGGGTACAAGATCAATGAGAGCGCGGGGTGCAAAAGCTTAGATAATCTCAAATGAGGACTTTTCTATGGATCTATTAACAGAATTATTATAGGCAAACTCTGCAATAGACAAAACTGAATCCCAAATACCTAAGTGCTCACCTACTAAACATCGAAGTCTCCTAAACTTCGGTTAACAACCTCGATTTGACCATCAATTTATTGGTGAAAAGCAAAAGCAAAAGAAAATTTCAGTTTAGTTCAAGAAAGTTTCCACAAAATCTTCTAAAAATAGCTCACAAAACGGACATCCCTATCAGACACAATAGTAGATGGCAATCCGTGTAGTCTGACAATCTCCTTGAAAAACAATTTGGCACATATGAGGCACCAACAGTCTTTTGATATGGTAGAAAGTGAGTCATTTTTGAGAATCGATCCATCACCACCAAAATAGAATTAAACCCTCTCGGAATCTTAGGCAAACCAAGAATAAAATCCATTCTAATGTCTTTCCAAGGAGTGTGTGGAACATGTAATGGTGTGTACAACCTTGTATTTCTTTTCTTTGTTTTTGCTAGCTGACATGTTCGACATATAGATACAACTCTAACAACATCCCGATTCAAAGAAGGCTAACAAAATCTATCTTCAACTAGAGTTATTGTCTTATCCCTACCAAAATGTCCTGCAATGCCTCATACATGTAATTCCCAAATAAAAAATTCACATAATAAAGTGTTAAAAATACATAGCTTAGAACTTTTAAACAAAAAATCAACCTTAACCACAAAATCAACATATTCTTGACAGTTTCCACTCTGCACCTTTTGAAAAAAATATGAAACTTTAGACACATGACATATTCATCGTTCAACCTATCAAAGCCTATAACATTGACACTCATTGTTTGAAGGACTGCAACTACACAACTGAGGGCATCCGTTGGTTTGTTCTCAACACCTGCACGATGCTTAAGAACAAAGGTATCTTCCAGGAGAAACTCTATCCACTTAACATGTCTGACACTAAGTTTATACTGTGATTGCAAATATTTCAAAGTTTGATGATCAGAATAAAGTATAAACCCTTAAGGTAATAAGTAATGTCACTAATACTTCAGTGCTTGTATTGCAACATAAAATTCTTTATCATATGTCGAATATCTTTGCTTAGCTTCATTAAGTTTCTCACTGAAATATGCAATGGGATAACCCTCTTGACTTAAAACACCACCAATACCAACTCCTGAAGCATCACGTGCAACCTCAAAGGCTTTTGAAAATTCAGGAAGTTGTAATACAGGTGTCTCAGTCATTCTCTTTTTGATCTCACAAAATGCCTTACATGCAGACTTGGACTATTGAAACTCATTTCCTTTCATGCAATAAGTTATGGGAGCCATGATGGAACTAAAACCTCTAATGAAACGCCTATAAAAACTAGCTAACCGATGAAAACTACGAACTTCATGAAGGGATTTAGATTCGGGCCACTCTCAAATAGCAGTCACCTTAAAAAGATCCATAGTTAAACCATGAGCTGAACAATGAATCCCAGGAAGATCACATTGGTTTGCATAAAATAACACTTCATGAGATTTACGTACAATTTTTCACCACGAAATGTTTCAAGAACATCTCACAATTGGACAAAATGATATTTCTTAGAACGATTATAAATCAATATATCATCAAAATAAACCACCAAAAATTTTCCAATGAAAGGTCATAGAATCTGCGACATCGCCCTTATGAAAGTTCTAGGTGCATTTAACAGTCCAAAGGGCATCACTAACCATTTATACAACCCATCTTGAGTCTTAAAGGCAATCTTCCACTCATCGCTAGTTCTAATTCGGATTTGATAATATCTACCTTAAAGATCGATTTTGGAGAACCATTGTGAGCTAGTCATTTGGTCCAACATATCATCCAATCAAGGTATTGGAAATCTATACTTGAGTGTTATTTTGTTTATGGCTCGACTATCCACACACATTCCCCAAGATCCATCTTTCTTTGGAGTAAGCAAAGCAAGTACAGCACATGGACTTAGGCTTTTACGAATGAAACCCTTATGGATCAATTCAACTTGTTCCTTGGGATTCATTCGATAATGTGCTAAATTTGGCAATTGTGATCTCAGAACCAATTCAATAGCATGTTGTATATCCCTCATAGGTGGTAACTCATTTCGCAATTCTTCAGGGGCCACGTCCCTAAATTCATTAAAAAGATTTACAACTTCCGATGATTGAACAACAGACTCATCTACAAAGACACTAGACATAGACTTTCTTACCAGCATCAACACAAAACCCAACTCCCTACTCTCCTTTTTGAACTCTCGCTTAGCCAGAATATGCAAAGGCATTTTCTCTGGGGGTTCAATAGGAGAAATTTTCTTTTGAGGTCTTTCTTTCACTGATAGTTTGACTGATCTCAAAAGAAGAGATTTTCCATTGTGCTTGAAAAAATGTATTTGATTTCCCATAGTGTATGACATTCGTATCAAATAACTAAGGACGACCAAGCAAAATATGAATCACATTCATCGAAAGAAAATACACCATATTTGGTCTTCGTAGTCTGCAATTTCAATTGGAACCAAACATCTTTCATGTACAGGTAGTGTCGTCTTATCTACCCATGCCACTCTGTATGGTTTATGGTGGAGCTCAAATTTCAATTTCATCCTGGTTACACCAGTCTCTGACATCAAATTGATGTAGAACAGGTAGGAAAAAGATAGAAGAAAGAGGAAGAAACCTCCCAAGGGGAGGAGAAAGGAGGAAAGGGGAGAAGTAGGGAAGAATTTAGGGAGGATTAGAGCAAGCAAAGAAGAAATCAATGTATTTTAATAATGAATTGTTTCACCCTAGTGCAAGCTACCCTATTTATAGACATGAAAGCAAAACCCTAAACACGCGTAAAATACACGTAACAAGTAAAACATAAAAATACCCCCAAAATCTCTAATCAAATAAAGAAACTCTAATTGCTACAATTGCGCTTAGAATATGTACAAATTGGGCGCGCATCACGATCCCCATCACATATGAAAGACTCTTATTCGGTCCTACTCAAATCCACGGATGCTATACTATTTGTAAGTGTGCCAGCTTCAAATGACACCTTCCGCTTTCTACTCCTTGACCTACTCCCATATTGCCTAATTATCTGTATCATGATCTTCATCTTATGTAGTATGTGTATACCCTTCCTCATAAGTAAATGGGTTAAATAGTCTCTGACTCTGTGATCATGACATGTCACCTTCACCCTCACAACCAATTATGTCATCACCGTCACCACCATTGTTGTCAAAATCATCATCATCATGATCACCATCACCATTATTACCACCACCACCACCAACATCATTATCATCGTCTGAGCCTCGTGCTCCCTTGCTTTTGTTCTTGATAAAGATTCATTCAACAGTTGCTGAGAAATGAAACCTCCCCTACCAAGTGACTGGGTCTGAATTCTGGACAATGAATCAAAAACTTCTTCTAGGGCCCACTCTCATTATAACACTTGCTCCACATCAATCCCTTGTTCATGGGCTTCTTGAGCAACTATTCTTACTTGGAAACCATCTCTTTCATCTAGATCTGGTGATTTCACACATTCATGTAACGGTATTTTCTCATATCATCCACCTTCAAATATACATCCTATCCAATCACCATCAAATCTAGAAAGTCTTCGGACTCCCGATTCTCATCTTTGGAAACCTCTTTCATAGCATCATGGTATAACTCATCTGTACTAACCTCTTTCGTAGCATCATGGTATAATACCATAAGGCTAAATTTTGAAGCCTCCCATGCCCCCATTCTATTCCTTCTCTAGGTATGGATGAGGGAAAATGTACTCCAATTGCGTTCATGTGGCGATAAAGACATTATCTGGTTTAATATACTAATAGCCAGTAGCCTTTCGTTGGGGTCTCCATGCCATACAATTACACCATTCACTTACAAAAACTTTTAGATGATGTGCTAGTACTTTTAAAGATTAAGCAAATGCATTGGTAATTATCATTTAACTTTAATATGGCATAAGGTTTAATGAAACAACAACATACAAGAAAAATCCTTAGATGCAATTTCACAGCAATTGAAATGAAAGACAATTCCGAATCTGCTTTTTCTACTTTCAAATATTCCCCGTGCTTCGTAAAAATCCATCAACTGTTGGAACATACATTACAATGAATTTAGCTCTAAGATTAAATTAAATAAGATAATACAATGTATTCAAAAGAACACCATAAGGAGATTACCTCAATCCCAAAGTCACCAATCCTAGGGTGATTGGGAAACTTCTCAAAAACCTAAAATATCACATCATTCAAGTCCATATGCTCAACAAGGCCACGATCATAATGGTATTTCAAGTTCAAAAAATATTCTACAAAAAAAAATTAAAATTAATTCATAGAACTTAACTAAACAACACTTGTATAAATTAATTCTCATAAAAGAGAACTCATTAGTTTTATGCAATGGATGATGGAGCATATTCTTCTATCAATCATCTATAATGCTAATCACCCATTGCTCGCCTCTCATATTTTTCTCCATGAACTTCAGAAATAGGAATGTCTTGAACAAAGAACCTATATTAAGATACTTTTTATTATCAACCACTTTCAACACTATATATGGGTTCTAGATTACTTAATACCCATCACATCTTATTCCAAAAGACAACAGTCATAATGATTCTCTCCCCTCCATCCCTTCCTTATTGTGCGCTTAATGTGAATCATATCATACATTGTTACTAAATACTGTATTGAGTGCTTGACAAACATTCCATCAGCTATCAAAAGTGACATAATTTGTAGCAAACCGGGTCTTACCTGGACGTACAATTTCTCTTTTATAGTCGAAAGCTTCGTGAAGCAATGCCATCACCCAACTATGGTAGTAAATGAATTCTGTTACCCAACAACTTTCTCTATCACACTTGCATGTTTTGTCACCAATCAACATCCTTGAAGATGAGATCAATGCATTGGGTCGTACAAGAAGTCAAAGTATTTTTCGCTCTAACGTTTTCCCAACTTTCTTAAAGATACTACCATTATCTATAATGACTTGTACCAAATGAGACTTCTTACCGAATGCTTCGATTTACTTCTCAATCAAATCTTGAATATAAGATGCATCTTTGATATGCCTAAATGAATCAACAAATTTACAAAACATCGTTTTGTCTCAACAATACAACATAAAGTTGATGATACTCAAATTGGTGGGGCCTATCTATCCATCACACACAACTATCAAACTATAAGTGTCTCACATATAATCCATCCCTTTCATCCAATTATTCATATCTACGACTTCCTCATTTAGATATGTCCCAATAATTTGGTGTGCTAAAGGAGACGACACCTTCTATTCTTTTATCTATACAACTTGAATCGTATTTTTAAATGGAACTCTATTTGCCAAATTCATTGGAACAATACCGTAAATGAAAAGCCAAGACATATGAGTTTCAAAATTCTTCACACTATCTCTATCCTTCTCATACATCTGAGTCTTCTTTTGCACCTATCAACTTATTCATACACCTTGGGTTACGTTCCCTCATATACTCACTACATCCAAAGAACTTCTTCAATATGCCCCTTTGTTTCCCTCCTTCATCCAACCCCCCTTGCATTCTTCCCCCTCCAACTTTTCTTGTAAAACTACGGAAAGTAGCTCTTTTCCTTTTCAATCTAACCTTCTCTTCCCTAACCCTCCACTCTGCCTTACTAGCCTCCATAGCACAACTAAGCTATTGCACCTCATCATTATCCACATCATAATGAAATCTACCCAATTCGAGTATAATCTCCTTCTCCTTCTGCTTTCAAGCCATTCTACCCCTCGCACCTGAGTGAAAAGCCTTTCTCATTAATGCTTAACTTCCTTAGGCACCTTTGAATAATTTTAACATCAAGAATTTTTCAAGCAAGGTGCTCCTGTAGTCTGGTCACTATCCTTGACTTCATTACTATTAAATCTAACCTCTTAATTAGCTTGATTTTGATGATAAATGTGTGTAATAGCTAAGTTTTGATGATAAGTAAACACGTGAGTGAAAAATTATGGCACTAACAAGTTATTTTCTTAAGTATTACAAAAACAAATTAATAAAATCAGTAAATTACACCAAGGAAGCAACTTCAAAGTGATATGCAATATAAAACAACTTATATTAAGTCTGAATATATCACGTTTAAGAATTTAGAGGAAGAAAACATGTAAATGCCTTAGAAATTACAAGTTTTGAACTTCAGAGGAAACTTAAGAAGCATAAACTTGACTTGAAATCAAGTTAAGAGAGTTATGAAAATGTATATTTTGTCGATTTGTGTGATATTCAAGCTAAGTGTCTTGTTATAAGCAATGATGAATCTTTACTATAGCATAGAAGATTAGAACATTCCAACAAAAATATGATTGAAAAGATGTACAATAAAGATCTTGTTGTTAGCTTACCAAAACTGAAATTTGACAAAAGTGAGTTGTGTTATGCATGCTTGAAAGGAAAGCAAGTAAAGGAATCATTCAAATCTCAGATTGAAGTGTACATAATTAAACTACTTAAACTGTCACACATGGATCTTGTTGGACTAATAAGAACAAGAAGTCTTAGAGGGAAATATTATGCATATGTCATTATGAATGACTTTTCTAGATATTCCTGGATAATGTTTCTTGCTTCAAAAGATGAGGCTTTTTCATTCTTTGAAGCATTTTCCAAACATGTGCAAAATGAAGAAAGCTCTTATATTATTGCAATAAGGAGTGATCATAGTAGAGAATTCGAAAACCAAAAGTTCACTGCTTTCTGTAAAAGCATTCACATACTTCATACATTTTTTACACCAAGAACACCTCAACAAAATGGAGTAGTTGAAAGGAAAATAGATCTTTGAAAAAAATGGCAAGGATAATGTTGAGTGAATATGAGTTACCACAATATTTTTAGGCTGAAGGTATGAATATCGCTTATTACATCATAAACAGAATTTATGCTAGGCCAATACTCAGCAAAACTCCATTTGAGTTGTATTATGGCAGGAAGCCAAAAATTTCACACTTCAATACTTTTAAATGTAAATGTTTCATTCTTAACAATTGAAAGAAAACCTTAGTAAATTTGATAGTAAATCTAATATAGGTGTATTCTTTGGATACTCCATTGTTAGCAAGTCATTTAGAGTCTACAACTCGAGAAATAGAGTTGTTGAAGAGTCTATCCATGTGAAATTTGATTAAAGTATCAACTCCAAGAGAGTTAGTGATTTTAATAATGAGACAGGTGAACTCACAACCTCTATGGAAAAGATAAAGCTCCAAGAAAAAGATAAAGAAACGGCACAATCAGAGGCAATGTTGGATGAAGCAGAAATACAAGTTGAAGTGTTGAACCATCCACATCAGCTAGTGAGGTAAATAATGGAGTTAAAAATTTACTTCCTAGAGATTGGAGGTTCATACATGTTCATCCTGAAAACTAAATAAATGGTGATGTATATAATAAAGTTAGAACTAGATCCTCATATCACCTAGTATGTGACAATTTTGTTTTCATTTCTCAACTAGAGTCAACATGCATAAAACAAGCTTTAGAAGATGAAAATTGGATAATAGTTATATAAGAGAAGTTGGACCAATCTAAAAGAAATGATGTGTGGGCACTTATTCCAAGACCATCCCATTAATATGTTATAGGTACTAAATCGATCTTTAGAAACAAATTAGATGAATCTGGAATTGCGGTGCAAAATAAAGCAAGGTTGGTAGCAAAGGAGTACTGTCAAAAAAGAAGGAATTGACTCTGAAGAGTCATACACCCCTATTGCTAGGATTGAAGCCATTAGAATACTGTTAGCCTTTGCATCTTTTATGAATTTAAAGTTGTATTAAATGAATGCCAAAAGCGCATTCCTGAATGGTTTTATTAATGAAGAGGTATATGTGAAAAAACCCCCTGGGTTTGAAAATCCTTATGATCCAAACCATGTCTTCAAACTCAAGAAAGCTCTCTATGATCTTAAACAGGCTCCTAGAGCATGATACGAGAGACTAAGTTCTTAATTGAGAAAAAATTTACTAGTGGTAAAGTAGATGTCACACTCTTCATCAAGAATGACATGAAAGATATTCATGACAAATTATGTTAAGAGTTTTCTAAAGTCATGCAGGAAGAAACTGAAATGAGCTTTAAGGGTGAATTGAACTTCCTTCTAGGTTTGCAAATCAAGCAAATGAAGGAAAGGAATTTTCATCCTCTAAGCAAAATACAATAAAGAACTCCTGAAGAAGTTTGAGTTGGAAGATGAAAAACCTTTGGAAACTCCAATGAGCATATCAATCAAGATGGACAAAGATGAGAAAGATAAATCTATTTGTCCAAAACCTTATAGAAGCATGATAGGATCTCTACTTTATTTAACTGCTAGTAGACCCGATATCATGTTTAGTATTTGCACATGTGCTAGATTCCAATCAAATCCTAAAGAATCACATCTTATAGTTGTTAAAAGAATCTTTAGTTACCTTTTAGATACACCGAACCTTAGTTTATGGTATCCAAAAGATTCAAATTTTGAATTAGTAGGGTACTTAGATTCTAATTTTGCTGATTATAAGATAAATAGAAAGAGTACCTCAAGGACATGTCAGTTTCTTTGAAGAATGATCATATCGTGGTTTTCTAGGAAATAGACATGTTGCATCATCAACTGTTGAAGATAAATATGTAGTTGCAAGTAGTTATTGTGCACAGATTCTTTAGATAAAACAACAATTAGGTAACTATGGTTTGAATTATGTTGATACACTCATTAAATGTGACAATACTAGTGCTATTAACTTGACCAAGAATCCAGTATTGCAATCAAGAACTAAACATAGAGAGATTAGACATCATTTCATTAGAGATCATGTGCAAAATCACAATATTTGCTTAGAATACATACTAATTAAAGTTTAGTGATCAGATATTTTCACTAAACCACTCGCAGAAGATAGATTTTACAAAATTAGAAGACAGTTAAGTGCTCTAGATCCATGCGCGTGAACTACATACCATATGATGAGTGATTGTATGCCGATGAAATATTTTTTTCGGATGCTTTCAATTATGATTTCAATGATGGTAGTGATAAATTTCTGTTTGAAAGCTTGATCTTATACTTCACTGCAAGTTTTGAACTTTCAAAGGTTCACTTCAGAACTCTGAACATGTCTCTGATGCATTGCTTGTGTCCACAAGTGCCAAATCAGAACTCCAAATTTTTCTTGGTATTTCAAAACTCTGAAACTACACTTTAAAGCCTCTAAAAGTCGGGCTAAAATTTCACTATGTTTACTCAAAAGTTAGCATTTCAAAACTCTGAAATGGCTCAATGTAAACTGAAGCTACTTCAGAATTCTAAAGTTCGACGATGTCTCCTTTATATCTTTAAAGCGTGATTTCAAAACTCTAAAGCTGGTGGTTCAAAACTCTGAAAGTCACTACACGATTGAGATGCTTCGTATTCCCACCTATTTTAAACTATTTTATATGTTTTCGAACCATCTCTATTTCATTTCCATTTCGAGAAAAATCTGTCACTCTCCTAAAAACCCCTTCGAAAACCCTTGTTCTCCCAGAACTCAAAACCAAAAATCCAAAACCGTCGCCCAAGATCAATTGTTGCTAAGATGGCTAGAACTAAGAGAGCAGCTAGCAAGTCATTGAGTTTTGCATCAGTGGAATATGGAAAAGGAAGAAGAAGAAGGGAAAGAACAAAAGAGGAAACCCCAAGCAAGAGAGGAAGGTTTGAAGATTACACTTTTAAGGTAATCTTCGACAACAAAGATTCTATTACAATAGATTTTTTATTATGTTGAGAATAAGAGAGTGGTGAGACGAAGAACCTTTGATTTTGATTTACTTGGGGAAGTGGATTAAATATCAAGAATGGGAAGAATTTCTTGGTTATAAGGACAAGTGCTATACAAAAATGGTGTGAGTCTTAGTAAGCAAATATAACTCAAGCATACAAAAAAGATGGATAGGAAGAACAGAGATAAATTTATCTCTTGACAGTATTAAGGAGACTTCCAAGCTACCAAAGGTTGGAAGACATGAAACTGAATGGCCCAAAATCAGGGTAGACTTATTCTCTGACTTGGCAAGAGTAGCAATAGGAGAGAAAATTACTCGCATGTCAGTCACCTAGATTTGGATCTGAAGTTGGCCCGTATTTTGATATTCAACAACATACACCCAAAAATAGGAGGCTCAGATCAAATCTCAGAGAAGGATGCAAAAATTTTATGGGCACTGAAGAACCAGAAGAGAGTGGACCTAGCACAAACAATATCTTACCATCTCTATATGGTCAAAACCAACTCTAGGTTCCTTCTACCATATGGCGTGGTCTTCACAAAGTTTTTAAGAGATGTTGGAGTAAAGCTCTTAGGAGAGGATGGAGAGGCGTCCAAAGCCACAAATATGATCAACCAAACAATAATCAAAAGAATGGGTTTTAAGAAGACAACAGATGGATGGATATCAGAGAAACCTTGGAAGGTTGAGCAAGTAAAGAGAATAAGAGCAGCAGAAGAAGAGAGAAGAATAGAAGATTCTGCAAGAAAAGAAAGCACAACAGTTATCCCATCTTCAGCTAGGCCTACCCAAATCCAGCCATAAGCCCAGCCATCTCATCCCAATCCTATCCAACCTACTCATCAAATAGCCATCCCAAATCTGCATCATTTTGAAGCCATCCTAAAGAGCAAACTCATCTCCCACCTGCAGCCCATCCACACTAGGATAGAGAACCTACAAACCAGTATTTCAGTCCTCACCCATAGAGTAGACAGAATTGAGGAGTCAATGCATCACAAATTGAATGCATTAATCTCTCTATTTGAGTCTACTAAGACCCAAGCACAACCATACCCACCCCACTCACTCCTCAATCCAATCCTATCCCCAGTATCAAACCAACAAAACACCTTCTACACTTAGGCCAGTTCATTCCTTGCCCACTCACTCTATTCCTCGTCTCTACACCAACATTCTCTCTAATTCCCAAATAAGACAATCCTCCTAACCATCCACTAAAATTCTTCATTCAGAGAGCCAAATCTTTGAAACAGCTCCTCCCCTTCCTCGACCAGCTCAATCACAAAACCAATATCGTGCCACCATTCCTTATGCTTATAAGCACCTTCAGTGTTCGCAGTTTTGTTGCGAGAAGAAATTTCGCTAAGCCTAAAAAGAAAAAATTTCGCTAATTTCAGAGAAATTATCAACAATTTTGCTAAGCTGTTTCGCTAAAATATAAAAAAATTAAAACATGAAGAAAAATTAGGAATTTTTTCATAAAACTTCTTGATAAATAATACTAAATCTAATTGCATATCTAAAATAAAAAACGTCACTTTAAATGTCAACATATAAGAAGTAAGCATACCAATAACACCAACAATGATAAAGTATATTTCTAAAATTAGGCCTATCACCATACCTCACCAACAAAAAAATAAAATAAAATTGCTAAAAAAATATTTATACACCTTGCAATTAGTAATTTCAACATCATAAACCCATCATTTGGTTCCAAACTATATAGAAAAAATTAGAGTTGTAAATAATTATTATTACAAATTAAAAAAAGCTGAAAAATATTTTTTGTTATAAAATATTTCCTAAAAAACAAAAATTTGTTTAACATAAGCAGATGTATTTTCGGCTTTGAAAAATGAAAAAGAAAAAAGAAAAAATGCCTCTTAACTATTGATGTTGCCAATGGATGAAGATAATGATGATTTTAAAGCTTTATGTTTTGAAAATACACTAAAATGGAAATTTTGAAGATGACGAAGAAAAACATCATTAAATTAGTAAAATTGTCATAAAGTGGCTTCTCCACACTCAAGAATGGGTTTCGGGAAGTCACAAATGCATTTGGGTACTCAACAATGGGTTTCGGGAAGTCACGAATGCATTTGGGAAAATTTCGAGAAAATGGAGATAATTTTGAAATTATCTCGTAATGTACGACATTTGCATATTTCTAGGCAAGAACATCTTGCTGGAGGGGGAAAACAAAAATTTCGCCAAAAATTTCGATTTTGAGCACCCTAGAGTATCTCACCTCATCAAACCTCATCAGCCCTTTGGTCCATCTGAATATATAAATTAGTCAAATTCTTGGGATTCAGAGGACATCCCAACTAGGTTTGTTCCAATTCAACTACCCACTCCTCCAACTCCAAAAGAAACCATCCTCCTTGGTAACAATCAAGACTTCATTCCAAGAATTTACCACCCTATCAGAATGACCTATGATGAATTTCTAGCTGGAATAGAAATCAATGCAACCATCTCCACTATATCACTCATAGGACATTCTTCCATCCCCCTTAGAACTACCTTCCCTACAACTTGCTGACCCAAAATATCTAGAAAGGTTTGTTCTCCACCCTAATCCTCGACACACACCCATAAATTATGATCCTTAACTTCTTTCCAACCTAGACACTTATCTCACTTGATATTCTCAAATCATTCCACAACCTCGTCAACAGACAAATCCACCTCAAACCACTCTTCCTTAACCATCAGGGCCTCACAAATTTATTTACATCAATGATCAACGAAACACATATTTCAAACAAGCAAATAGTCAAGCCCTAGACAGCAACCTCCCAATTCCACTTACTGAACTAATTCAGAGCAGGACTGATACTCCTAAACCTTAACCTGAGCCTCAACCACCACCAACAGCACTCAAGCAAAAGTTTCCCCCCTTACATATTCCAAAAGACCCAAATCCAAGAAGATTTAATTTGCTGCCAGTCATTTTTCTTTAAATTCTCTGTGTTTTGACAATTGTATTGTCTTGAACAGTTTTATGTAATTTTTTTGTAATCAATGAAATACCGTTTCTCTTTCCTCTATGTGTGTATTCATTCATCTCATTTTCTGCACATATGTTTCTCTCTTACCCTTGTACTTTTAGATTATGACAAAAAGGGAGAGAAATGAGTGAAATAAATAAATAGAATAGATAAAATTATCTAGATAAGTAAAAAGATAAGGAAAGCAATCTTAAAATCTATCTAGATATAGATTCATTAAGGGGAAGCTATTAAGTTCAATAGCACATTTTGTCCTTGGTTCCCTATGTGTTTCTGAAAGTTATCACTCATATGTTTTGTTATCATAAAAAAGGGAAGAATTCTAACCCCTTAATTAGCTTGATTTTAATGATGAATGTGTGTAATAGCTAAATTTTGATGATGAGCAAACATGTGAGTGAAAAATTATGGTAATAACAAGTTATTTTTCTAAGTGTTACAGAAACAAATTAATAAAATCAGAAAAATACAATAAGGAAGCAACTTCAAAGTGATATTTAATATAAAACAACTTAAATCAAGTCTAAACATATCACATTTAAGAATTCAGAGGAAGAAAACATGTAAATGCCTCAGAAATTACAAGTTTTGAACTTCAGAGGAAACTTAAGAAGCATAAATTTGACTCTGAAATCAAGTTAAGATGTCTGAAGACTTCAGAGGACATTTCAGAGGTTGCATAAAGTGAAGATTGAAGTCCGAAGGCTTCAGAGACAACTTTAGAGGAAAGATAAAAGTTCTGAAGATCATTTCTGGAGTGTAGAACGAGTCTAGAAATTTCAAAGGAAGATATCCCCGCTTCAAAAGTCTGAAATATCATCTAGAACTTAGCATAGAACATGGAAGACCTTCAGAGGATCCTTCAAAGGATAGACTTCAGCTTCAAAAGTCTGTAAAGCTAGCCGTTAGAGGTTGCTAAAATTGTTAGTGTTCAAAAGCAAATTCAAAGGTTAGAACTTGAACTTTAGAGGTCTAAACCACCTTGCTAGAACACAACTCATCTACCAATTAGAGTTCAGAAGTCTGAAATGAGGATTCAGAGCTCTAAAATTTAATGCAGCAACGGTAACTAACAACGCTACCGGACCTTTAAAGTTTTGAAGTTAAACTTCAGAGTTCTGAAAAGTGCTAGCTGGAAAGATTGCATTGAGTAAAGAAAACGCAATCTAAAATGGTCGAAAAGTTTCCAGAAATAACAATCAATAGCTAAATCATCTCCCAAGGCCATAATTAGATATTCAAATCCCTAGAACAAGTTAGTTGAGTGAATTTTTCTTCCAAAGTGTCAACTCCCACTGTGTTCAACTCTGACCAAGTATTCAAAGCAACATCATCATCAGACTTTAAGGAGTTTGAACTTTTTGATTTCATTGTTGAATCATTTGTTGCTTTGCTATTTATTTCTATACACAATCTGCCTAAGGGGCTTTAAACTTGTACAATCTGTTTACTGTTTTCATTTTTTGCAAGCAAGGGGCTTGCAATTTTATGTATTGATCCAAGCAAGTATGAAAGAAAGACTTGTTGTGGATGAGCTCTAGAAAATCAACTTATGTTAGTGGAACCTAAGTGTAGTAAGTGAGACTGACTCAGAGAAGTGAAGTAGGAAACCTGTTTAGGCCGAACCACTATAAAATAAATTGTCTTTTGTGCTATTCGAATTTTTCATCTTCCATTTGCACCAAGAACTCTTATTTGGCGAAAGTTTTTAAAAACTCAATTCATCCTCCCTCCCCAATTGTGACCAATAATTACCTATTTGCAATAATTGCATTCAACTCAAAGGGGCAAGTGGAAATCCAAAACTTCCTACTCCAAGTTCATATATTTCAACCTACATTGCATAATAAAACTAAATTTTAAATAAAAGCTTAACAATAAATATTATTAGAAAATAAAACATGTAAATAGATAATTTTTATAATATTGCACAACTTACTTCATTAATTACTTGAATTTGTCGTTCAATAGTTGGCCTTAATCGCTTAATAACATTTTTTAGTCCAACTCTAATTTCATATGTTGAAATATCGAATGTTGACATATTGAAAAATGGGATATAAGAAATAACCTACACATACAAATGTATTAAGCAAAAAAATTAATAAAAAAATGATATACACTAAATGATCAAATGACATGCTTTAATAAAAACAAGTAATCAACTTATAAATTTTACCTACAACATGGAGTTCATGATGAAGTTGAGCATTCCAACGCTTATCAATTAGCTTTCAATAATCATTATAGTGCTTACGATTTCTTTGTATAAAAGTTTTATTTTATCTGTTACTTCATAAATATATTCCATTCTAGGGCTTTTATCACTTTCGACAAGCCTAAGAACCTTAATTAAAGGTTCCATAACTTTCATAATCTCTTGCACTTTACCTCAACATCTATTATCTCTTATAATTCCACGCATATTTATATAAGATCTCCTTGAAAGCTTTTCATACTTACATTCAATCCATTGTCGAGAGGAAATCATCTTACTAAGTGCTCCTCTCTATGTGTACAAGCTTCGCAATGGTAGAAAATTGTTGCAAAATGAGTTACCCTAAGTGTAACGACCCACCCCAGGATGGCAATGCCACGCTGGCAGTATGGCGGGTTTTCCCAAGATCTACCACACTTGAATG
>JAYJMB010024927.1:0-39278 GCA_036873735.1 Pouteria campechiana
TTTCTCTATCTTGCAGGATTCTAGGCGGGATCTTCTCGAGAGCCAGATCAGCATCCCGTTTGGGGACAACCCAAACAGTTATACAATGGCTGCCAATCCTAGAGAACCATTATATAGGTAAGTTTGGCATTGGCAATGAAAAGCACAGACATCAAAAAAGTATTGTTCATTTGGATTTGCAAGACTCATTGCTTTACATAGTTTTAGGAAAAATAAAAGCAATAAGTGCATAAAAAAATCTATCTTCAACATTAATTAATTGTGCATATAAAACTCTCTCTTCAACATTAATTAATCATGCATTTAACCTTGGTTTCTTCAACTTTAATTAATTGCGCACTCCACCTGGATTTCTTCAATGTTAATTAACTGTTCATTTAAGTTTGGTTTCTTCGACATTAATTAAGCGTGCATTAAACCTTGGTTCCTAACTTGTATATCAACATCCTGTGCTTCTTTGCTCTTGATACAGGTGAGTATCTTCCATACTTCTAAGTGATTACATGCAACAAGGCACCAGCTTGATTGATTGACATATCAAGCAAGAATGAAACAGCCCATTAGTTTAAACTTGGAAAGGAATCAGACGAACCTCCTTGAATATTCCATCTTCTGTTTTGTCCCAAAATGGACGCCTTCCACAAAGCAAAATGTATGTAATGACACCTATGCTCCAAACATCTGATTCTGGACCAGATTTGCGCTTCAGTACTTCTGGTGCAACATAGTAGGCACTGCCAACAATATCATGGAACTTCCTCCCTGCATAATTCCAAATTTGATTTGGTAATCATGAACATAGATAACATTAAAAAAGGTTAAACACATCTAGAAGCTTTCAAATTCTCATCTAAAACGAATGTTTTGTTCCAACCTGGCTTTATGAAGTCTGAAAGGCCAAAATCTGTAGCCTTCAGAGGCGAGTCCTCTTTTGTTGATTTGAAAAGAAAGTTCTACAAAAACACATGTTGCATCAATGTTTTAAAATAAACTTGAGAAAAAAGAGAAAAGGGAATGTGAGTCTGTCCATAGGTCCATCTACTGCCTATTATCTGAAGATTACCTCAGGTTTCATATCACGATGTACCAACCCATGTAAATGGCACTCAGCTGCGACTTTGAGCATCTGGCGAACTATTATTGCTGCATCTTTCTCTGTATACCGACTATCCTTTCTGAATTAGGAAAGTAAATTTGAGCGTCAATATGCTAGAATCAGCTTTTTCAATACCAAGAATTTGGAAACTTATCCAAAAGATTAAGAAGGGGCAAAGATAGTGGCATTCCAAGAACCAATATCAAAAGGGCACATAAGAAAGAAGAAAAGAGCAGTCTTACTTTGCTAGTATACGGTCAAGTAGTTCACCGCCTTCACATAACCTGACAAAGAAATGTAATTAAGAAGGATCCTTGCAATCTTAAATCTTAAAGTAATATTATGCTTGTTTTCTCCATTAGTTATAAGTTTCACAGATATTATTTGCAACAGAACTTCATGCAAACAAATATGCACACATAAACAATAGCAGGACATCTATGCAATGCCCTTCTAGAAAACATATGTTAGGAACCCAACAACTGTATGAAGAATGGAAGACTAAGATCTGATTATGTTTCCATGAATGAGAAGGAAGGGGGTAATTATGAAATTAATGTAAGAAAAATTTCCAGCATAAGAATACAGTCTTTTATAAAAAAGTTCGTCACATAATTGGGCAATCAGCTATAGGAAAAAAGAAAATCCACCTGAAACAATCAAATATGAGAAATAGACACAAGGCCTAATTGAAAGCATGGGTACTCATGGAGAAAAGAGGAAATGACCATATTTATTCAATTATTATTATGGATATAGTAAATTCTGAGATATTTTACATTGGCCGCATTATTCTTGATTTGCAAGTGAAAGACCCATTTCATCTCCCAAGCCAGCTTGGACTTTGTGCTTGAACAAATTGCAGCAGTTATTGGTAGAATTCCAAGGGATCCTGCAATTGTTGCACTATGCTTGATTTGCAATTGAAAAGCCCAATTTATCTCAAAAAGCGACATTGTGATGAAGATTTGAAAAAAAATCAATGACTAGACAACAATTGCTGTTTGCGTTATTTGAAAATATCATGTCAAGTAGCTCCCCTTTATTCTTCTCCTATGAATTCCCAAGTTTTCAAACAAGCCCTTGATAACTTCAAGATAAAAAGGATGGACTCTTACTCCATCACGATATAGACATATGAGTCATCTTCAAATGCATTGTAGAATTGAACTACATTCTCATGGCCTGTCAGCTCTTTAAGTATCTTCACCTCTCGCTTAACATCCTCAACAGCAATAGGAAGGACCATCTGCCACCGAAAAAAATTTCACGCTGATCAAAATATTAACAAAGAAATATTTCAAAATCAAAACAATCTCACGTATCTTTGAATAACAATGAAATGTTTTCATCTTGTAATCATAATGAAACTATACCTTATTCAAGGACAAAAGCAAGTACCCAAGGAACAAGACAGCATTTGAATGCAAAAATTTTGACTAAGGCTATTTTGGAAATTAGAACAAACCCATGGTAAATAACGTTCTTGGACACATTATAAAAAATGAAATAGCCTTCACACTAAATCTGTCTGTCAATGCCAAAACCATGATTGTCAATAGCTGCAACAATAGTCAAGTTATGAATCACATTGAGCAAAACATTGTAATGTGACATTGTTTGATGAATTCCTCATTATTTTTTTATTGCTGAGGTGCAATATGATAACTATAGACTGATATTCTGGTCAATAAAATCAGTATTTAATATTTTTTTTCCTGCATATTGATTTCATAGATAATTATGCTTTGATTCTTCAACAATATGAACCCACTCAGATTAGCATGAGAATCCAGTAAAAGCATTCAAGGTATTGAACAGTTTCCTTCTAAGAGCACTGTGTTAGAGTTATGAATAATGTCTATATTGATAAAATGTTAGAGGAAAAAACCTTCATTATTGCTGAAGAAGCCATATGATTGTGGCAACTAGATATTTCTGCATATGTCTGCCATTTGGGGTATGTAAAAGAGGGGGATTTCTTGGACAAAGGTGTAATATTGCTTCTGCTGCACAAACAATTTAGGCTATATAATCACTTAGGGATATATTTTGAAAGCACAACATGACATAGCATGGAACAATTTCAATATGTGATGATGATCCTAAAGGAGTTCAGTATACCATTCAATTATGCCAGTAGAGACTTCCTACTGAATCAAAGACAATCATCAATTAAGAAATTTCAGAATCTTATGGATGTTCTTTAAATGGTTATAAATGCCTGATCAGACCAAAGACTAATTCCTCACAGAGGAAGCATGCAATGGGTACCCTCAATCCACAACCTTTAGACATTGAAATGAGGGTTCTGTCATTTAATAGTCCATTATTCAGTTCATGTTATCCTAGATTAGAAAGTTCTTAGAGCAAAGTCTATTTTTTTCCCGCCCCAGCATAGAATTCTAAAGACAATCTCCTTGAAATATTTTTGTGACCCAACGAAATTATCCTTGAAATAATTTTGAGACCTAACCAAATTGTCCTTGACCAACCCATTCATGGAAGGAGGCAACAGCACAATGGACTGGATTATCCAAACATTGAAGAAGACGAAGAAGAAGAGGAGGAGCTGAAAAAACAATACAGAAACGACACAGGAGCACAAATTGAATGGATGATTGAGCAGTTCAGATTTCACCAAATTAAAGGAAAATGAAATAAAATGGGTTCCACAGACCAACAGATCTGAGCATGTAACCATTGAAAAAGACAGAATGAAACGTTCGAGGACTGTAAAATCCAATGGAATGAAGGAGATGAGTCAATAAGACCAAAAAAAAAATCGCCTCATTAAAATTCAGAACCAGACAAATCCAACCTCGATAGACTTAAAAATAAAAAGCTTTGAAATGATCTAAAAGTCAGTCAACAGACTATGAACTTTGAAACAATCAAATTCAATTTCTCAATAAAGAGAAAGAACCAAATCTTATGCATGCAATTTTTTTTTTTCCAGAATCAGCATCCAATACGAATTTGATAAACACGATCGAGACTATTCCATGTGATCCAACCTATCAAAATAAATTCAAAACCGAAACGCAAATGAATTAAGCAGCCTCACATTTCACGTCAAATGATTTGTGAAAGTAGCTCGGCATTGTCTAAGATCCAAAACCCAAATATAAAATTCGTTGATCTCCTCAAACTGCAATAATCTAAACAGAAAGCAATAATCAAGGGCCGAAATCCAATTCAGATCCGACCTTCTAAAGCAGTAAACAAGAATTCACACAAATTCATGAAATGCACACCGCCAAATCCATCCAGCTACAAAACCCCCTCCAAATAACAAATCTACCTTGCTCTTGTCGATCCTCTTGACGGCGACGCGGTCTCCATTGCTCTTATCAGTAGCGACGAAGGTGAATCCAAACTGCCCATGGCCGAGCAGCTTCCCTGTAGTATACTTCTGATCGAAATCCTTGTCGTAGCCAAAATCTGTTCGTTTTCCGTACGGAACGGCTCTGCTGGGCCGCCGGGAGTTGCTCTTGTTCTTGTCCTTGTGGCTATCCTTCTGCTGTTGCTGTTGGGATGCTGTCTTCTCCTCTGTAGAATGCTTGCGCTCTTTCCTATTGCCGTCGCTTTTGTCTTTGCCGGCGTCCCCTTTCCCCTTCCCTGAGGAGGCGCAAGCTCCCATGATTTCGGCAGAAAGAAGCCTGCTTTGGGGAAGAAGATGAAAGCATAACAGATGAGAAGAGAACGAAAAGATTCCTCCCAAAGAAGAGGAGAAATTCAGAAGCGGGGAGAGAGATGGCTGCGGATGCTCCTCCCTCTCTCTCCTCTTTCCCGTTTTTTCTTCTCTTTTGTTCTCCTCTCTTTTATCCTCCTTTTCAGTGAAATCGGTTGTTTCGTTGAGATGAAGAAAATAATATTTTTTTAAAAATAAAATAAAATTCTTTGGTGACCATGATTTAGATGCAAACCATTTTCTACTTTTTACGGGAGAACGTGCACATGCATCTCATGGAGCTGAACCTTTTTTAATTCACAGAATATTTCTTCATCCACGTGGCTCCTGCCACTTCTGACATACATATTACTCTTTTTCAGACATTATGTCTTTTAATTCCACGATTGAGATTGAAAAGCTAACTAGATTTATGGGATTGAGTGGGCTCAATTGCACCACTTTTAAAGATCCACTCATCTTTCCATTGACGATGCCAGCTCTTTTTAATGATCATTGATATGTGTTCACACGGGCTTCAATTTCTATAAAAATACATGGTCGGCGTATCACTCCGTCAGCCGAAGTCAATGTAGCACTGGGAGTAAATAAAAATAAAATAAAATAAATTTTAAAGAAAATATGATTATCTATATACCTTTTTTATGTCTCACGGATACGAAATTTTCAAAGCAAACAATGTAAATATCACATCACGTTCCTTCCATTTTCATCATTATTCCCATTTTTTCTAATACTTATTTTTTTTTTAATCTTTTTAACAATATATTTTTATTTTTTATTCAATGTTTTTTTAATTTTTACCCTAATTTTTCATTTCAGTTATTTTTCTTTCTTTTATATTACATTTACTATGCCATTATGTTTTTTCTATATAATATTAGAGTAAAATAATGAATGAGAGAAGTGAAAAGCATAAAGATATTATTGAAAAGATGAAAGTAATGGTTGAAAAAAATAAGAGTAATGATGAAAGAATAAACATAGAAGTATAATATATGCTTTATTTGATTCAAGAATATGGATTATGTCTGATTTGTAGATAATTGTAAAAAGAGGTATAAAGGGAAAACCAATAATATCAGTGATATATAAAAAATAATGCTATTTTTAAAATAAATAAAGATAAAATAAATAGTGATTAAAAAAATTGTAATTAACGATGTAGCCAGTGATCACTGACTACATGTTAGCCAAAAGGGGGTTTCCAAGAATTTTTGTGCAGCTTTCAAACCGATGGCTGGTTTTCCGTGCACCTAAAACCTGGTAATCGTGGCATATTCAAACGAGAGGCTTGCAAAAGTAGTTAAACTGCAATGGCGGAGGATTGAACACGACGGCTCTGTTTCGCTAGAAAACAACGCCCATTCAAACAGTCACATGAATGTAGGGTATTTCTCTTTCCATAGTAACTTAGTCTGAGGCATGCATGTAGCTCTGCTTTAGAAATCATGATGAATGCGGAGCTAGCGCATGCATGCCGATCATAGTTTGCATGTGGCGGTGAGGATGGAAAAACAAACCCACCTCGCTGCTTCGCAAAGGTCTGCTGGCTGGAGTTGCAGGATATAGTCGGGAGAGGCGAGGGAAATATAAAAGTATACTCTGCATATCTATGTACTTACGTGAATATCATATTAATCTGTGGAGTCTGCAAAGTCTATTAGTAAAATCGAAACCGTTAATTTAAATTTAATTTTGACATAGATGTATATAATAATTTACTATTTCATATTCATATACACAGAAGATTAAACTTATGTGTTGCAAACCCCACATTCTTATTCTAATTGGAGTTGAAGGGCTAGGATTTTGGGATCATCAAGGTTTTTGAACCTGCTGAGCTATACCTAGAGTACTCCTTATTGCGATTTTGGACCATTCATCAAGTTGGCATAGATGCATGCTGCGTAGGACCAACCATTCATCAGTTGTGGAATATTTTTGTCAAATTCGACTATTAGGAAATAAAGTTTTTTTTTTTTTTATAGAATTCAATTTAATGAATTTCAAATTCGCTCTACCAATCATGCCCGAAAATGATTTTGAATTTTTTCTCCCAACATGTGTTGGGACACTTATACATTTATTTTAATATTAATATATGAAATTTTATTTTTTATATTAATTTTTTATGATTTTTTTTTTAAAATTATTCATTGTGATCGAATGATGTATTAAATAAGTTAAATATGCAAGTATAAGAAATGCTAACCCAAATTGTTCAGATTTAAATTCAACCCAAATTTCAGAAGTCGGGGTTAGGATTGAACTGACTTCAACCCGACCCAAATTGAGTTAACCTGACTCAGTGTAACCTGACCCATGTTGCGCCTTCATTATTGTTAAATGAAATGGACTTGCGTCAGTGATGGTGACTTGCACCACCGTCCATTCGATGGTTTTTTCACAGGCCCACCTAGCCAAGATGAAAAGGTCAAAAAGTGGCGGAGCCCACATACACCATAATAGAAGCCATCAAAATCGAACTTTCGGAGCAGACGACTGACTAGCTACATGCCTAGCCGGCGGGACCATACAATCGGTCACTTAAACAAAACAAAAATATTCTTACGTTTCTTTTCTCCTAGGAAGAATTGGACCTTTTAATTATTAATCGCACCAAAATCTCACGTATAGAGCAATGTTATTGAAATTGGACCAGCGGTTGAACCGTTGAAGCGTTTAGTTCATAACTATCTGATCTAATTGGATTAACCAGTTATATATGTAATTTTTTAAGATATTAAATATATAAGAAATTTAAAAATTTGAACCTTAGATCTCAGTCTAAATGTATAGATCTTCCATTCATTACTTAATTCATTTATTTTTATTTCATTAATAATATAAAAATTTTAAAAGTTGTTTTTCATACGAAACTGGATCAGATCCTCTGGTCAATGGAATAGTTCACGGTTGGGCTAGCTAGTCGGACCATCCATAGATCCGATATTGATAACAATGGTGAAGAGATCAATGGCTTCTTAATTTTACTAACACCAAAGAACCATCGTGAGAGAAACTTGATGAAAGCCCAAGATTGGTTAATTCAATGGGCCAACTTTATAAGAATTTTATAACATGTATATTTTCTAAATGAGTCAAAATAAAAAAATAAGAGAAATAAAATTTTTGTATAATTTCTAGATGGGCCTTTGAGACATAGTTGATATCAATTATTGGCCTTAAAACAAAGTGTATGACAAAATACAAAACTAAGCAAGATTGGAAAGCTAAATGAATATGCAAGTGTAAAAAGGTAGTGGTGGAAGCAAACAAACATATAAAATAGTAAAATACACAAGAAATTATAGTGGTTTGGGTCAACTCGGCACCTACTCCACTCTCCAAAGTATCCTTAATCTTGAGTTTCACTATCTACTTATGGAATCACACCCTCATTGGTTTTACCAAAATCACTAAAAACTTCTACATTACCTGGTTTTTCCAAGCTTATGAGAAAACTCTCATTACCACAACATTGTTACAAGGATCCCCTTCTTTGATGGTAGAAAACTCAAAAACTCAAATAAAGATTATACAAAAGAATGTCTCTAAATAGGCTAGGATGTGTATGAAATAAGCTCAAGGGTAAGAATTACTTAATAAATACAAAGTGCTTTAGACTTCTCTAGTGTCAAATTTGATGCATCTTGAAGCTCGTGTGAAGATTGAGGCTAAATGGAGTGAATGCACTTGGAATCTTATTTTATTGAGTCTCTTGTGAATGTTTTGATTTTAGCTTTTACTTAAGAATTCCCTTTCTCTTCAATAGAACTTATAAGTTTTAGAGTCTTTGATAGTTTAGAAGAAGACCATTGAAAGATAGTTTTTGTATTGTCACTTGAATTTCTGATCATTATGATTATAGGCTTATGTCATTGTAACCTTTCCTTTGTTGAATCTTCTGTAGACATTTGTAGGCCCGAAGACGTTGTTGATCCTCAGTCTCTTTAATTACCTTGATTTTGACGATAAATGTGATTAATCCACTAAGTTTTAATAATGAACAAACATGTGAATGACTAGTTAAGCTACTAACAGTTACGTTTCAAAGTATGTAGTGATAAGCGTATAAATCAATCTCAAGGAAGTGACTTCAGATATGTGGACAACGTGTTTAAGATAATATCAGATGTATTCCACCATAATCAGTTAATAAAGGAAGAAAAGATTATGAATGCTTAAAAAAAGTTATCTCTAAATCAAGAAGGGGATTTTAGATGGATTGAAACATATCTAAAATCTAGAGGAGCAAATTCAGACATGAAGAAGTTAGAAAACCTGAAAGTTGAAGGTTGAGAGCATAATGTTTAAGTCTGAATGCTTCAAAGTATGCTTAGAAGATGCTTTAGATGGTGAATACAATCTTCAGAGGTAAACTTTAAGTTTAACAAATTCAAAAGGCAAGTTTAGAAGGTGTTTTCACTGTTAGAAGATCTGGGAGTTAAGTTTGAAAGCTTTATAACCCATTCAGAATGAAGAACTCCATGTTTCCAATAACAAAGAATGATTAGAGGTCATTTATAAGTAAAGGAGTCTCTTCAGACAACCTTTAGAGTGTGTTCAAAGTATGTTCAAAGACATATCAAAGGTTGAACACAAGTGAATATATAGTCATCTAAAGAATTAATGTGCAAAAGAATTTCAGAGATGTTGAAGCATGTAGAAGTGAGCATCAAAGGTGCTAAAGCACTTATGTGGAATGTTAAGGGAATTGTGTTCTTTTAGAGGTGTTGAAGCACAAAATCATTACGTTGAAGTATTAATGATACTTCAGACATGTTGAAGCATGGGTGCAATGTGTTTCAGATGAGCTAAAGCATGTAGGCTCACAACTAAGGGATTTACATCACTTCAAATGGTCTAAAGTTTAACTTCAAATGTCCTGATGTATTTTTATGAAGAAGTCAGTTCAAGTCACTCACTTCAGAGGGTCTAAAACACTACTTCAGACCAATGACTCTAAACACCTTGAAAACTCCAAATTTTTGAAGAAGCACCCATTCACAGAGTTCTTCGTCGATACAAAAGGTTTGAAGCCACTTACTTTGGATGGTTTGAAGTCTCGGGAACACCCAAATATCAAAAATTTCAAACGGTTTACTCACATTTAATAAGAGTCATCCTTTGCAATAGCTAGATTTTGAATCTCAGTATAAAAGAAGTAATCAAAGGACATTCCAATAGTTAAAAAGTTAGTTGAATGAAATAAAAGAACATTTATACCAAACATTAAGTTTTCTTCCAAGAGATTTCAACTCCATTGTGCAACATTCTGAACAATATTCAAAACTCATTACTTCAACAACTTTCCTGGAGTTTGAATCATCTATTCTTAACTGTTTTATCTTTATTTCTTTTGCATTAAAATTTGTATAATTTACCTTTTTAAGAGGCATTTATTCTTGTACAAGTTATTTCTGTTTTCAAGTATAGCAAGAAAGGGGCTTACTATCTATTTGTATTGATTATAACAAGTAGGTTAGACTTATTGGGAGCTTGTAAAGAGTTTGTTGGTGAGCTTAGAAAAATCAATAAGTTCATTTTTTATCAGAGTGAGTTGATCGAGTGTAATGGAACCTAAGTGTAGTAGAGAGACCGATTCAAAGAAGTGGAGTAGGTACTGAATTGGATCAAACCACTATAAAATACGTGTGTTTATGTGCTATGTGTTATTTTCCATCCTTTTCAACATTATTTTTTTTATTTGGCCAAAATTTTTAAAAAGTTCAATTTACCCCCTTTCTTGAGCTACCATTTGCACAGGACCAACAAATATCTTATGGTCTCCTTTTGTAAAAATGACTATTGCAAAGATTTTAACAGACCTTTTGTTGAATTCTTTTATGGACTTGCATATCTCCTTTGTTGTCATGACTTAGAATACTCAACTAGGTAACAAGTATGAAAGATCTTTGTTATTCTGAGCTCTCCTCTATGAATTTCTCTATTAGTTCAAAAATATTATTTCAGTAAATATAACATACCTCAGTAACCCTTCTCCTCTCGTTTATAGGATTCTTTTGTTAATCAAAATCTTAGTAAAAGTTTATTATTTTAATTTTAAGTTATATGCAAGTTTTGTTGTTATCAAAACTACACGCCTAGTATCAAAAGGGCAGTAACATAAAATATTTTTATTTCTAGTTTCATGTTTTGTTTTAGAATTTATATATTGAATTTTAAATTTAGATGGCCCAAATAAGAATTTTATTTTTTAATTTAGCTTTAAGCCTTTTACTTTTTATATTATAAATTTTGAAAAAAATCCATTTAAGCCCGACTATCTTACTTGTTTAAGTTTACTAACACCTTTCAACACTTATTAGAGCAACCAAACTTATTTAAAGTTCATTACATTTATTAAAATTATTAATTAATGATAACTTTATAATAAGCAATTTTTTATGTCTCCAAATTTTGATGAAGGCAAAACTCAAATTTATTGTTTAGATCTATCCAAAATTTTTGTAAAAAATTTAAAGTACAAGAGGTCAAGCCCAACATAGCATGTCAACATTTATTTAAGTTTATTAATTGCAGTAAATATCATTAATTAGGAATAAAAT
Organism: Pouteria campechiana; assembly: GCA_036873735.1. Lineage (NCBI taxonomy): Eukaryota > Viridiplantae > Streptophyta > Magnoliopsida > Ericales > Sapotaceae > Pouteria > Pouteria campechiana. The sequence continues at coordinate 11,366 of JAYJMB010024927.1, forward strand.
TCAAATAATTGATTTTTTAAAAGACTATAAACTTGATGTAACCAATTGAATTAGCTTTCATTGTTCAAAATCTAGTAAAAAAAAATTAGAAGAAAAGTTGAAGAGGCTCCGCCAATCCATTAAAGCCTATCCATATATCAATATTTGTTAAAGCCCGACCAACCTAGTTGTTGAAATTAACACGTTGAAGTCCAATTGATCCATTCATCCTATTAAAGCCCACTAAAAATCCATGATACTCATTAAACATCATTAATTTATGATAAAATTTTGAATAATAGTTTTTTAAATGTCCCTTGCCCCCCTCACCACCTTCCTCTGGTCAGGCGGCTTGGTTAATAAGTAAACAGAGACATCGATCATTGCCCACTGAGGATCTACCTTCCTCTAGTCAGCCAGCTTGGTTAATAAGTAGACAGAGAAATGGATCATTGCCCAATCAGAGGATTGTGAGCTCCAATTCATAGCTCCTTCCTTGCGGACAGTATAGGCGACAAGTTGCTGCACTGTTACTACTTCGTCATCATCACTCCAGGTCAAAGCATCAAACAAAACTCATAGGCATTATTCATCAGAAACAGGCAGATTTCCAGCATCAGGTTGACTTGACAGTCTCATGGGTTGCTTGTCCGCTGCCTAATCTTGACAAGTTCAGGGTAGTCCACCTCAAGGATCAAAGCGGACATTAATCAGGTGGCCCACAGGAAGTGACAGATATATGTTGAGTGAGGTTTCTTTTAATAAGGTGCTTTTACTCTTTCTTTAACATTATTTAGGCGCTGTTGTGACTATTTCCTGCGACAAAATGGATAGGCGCAGAAACCTCTGCTTCCCACTTCACCCGGTGCTTGGCTGCATGCAATGTTCCTGTATGTGCCAGGAGAACGACCCATTCCAACCCCCACTCCACGAGTATTCCTCACGTTATGTCCAGATCAATGGTGAATAGACAATTCCCTATCGTTGTATTTTTAAAAACTGGATTGAGATGGAACACACGTTTCATAGAAAGGAGCCAGAATTTTTAAAACACATCTGGTTGCATCTTGAAAGACGTGGCTCTAATAAATGTTCATTGATGTTGGATGTTAATTTCAGGAAAGAATAAGATATTTCTTTTCTGGTTGATTTGCAAGATCAAATAGATTGAGAAAATTGAAATGTTATTTTCAACCTATTCCACAGTCCACACTGTTGGCGCGCAACCGTTTCACCACGAGGGTGGGCCCGGTTGTGAGATCGTGCGGACGTCGGAACCGCAAGCGCACATCCCACGGTCACGGTAGACTCGCCATTCTCACTTGTCCACGTCCCTCTTTTACACGGAAGAGGAACCATGATGGGTGATACATTTTTATGCAATTTTTCCTATCTTCCAATTCGATTCCTGAGGCATTCAAGCCTCAGCAAAATTCCTCCACGGCTAAACTGAAAAGCTATGCTGTTAATTATATGTGATTTTTCTGTAACACACATTAAAGCGCATTAAAAAAAACTTTAGAATAGCATTTGAGTCAAAACCGGCTTCTCCAGAGATCCTTCCTCACCTCAGATGTTCACTCAGGCTTTGTTTGGATGGACAATCCGAAGGGTTATCACACTTTTATTTTGAAATACTTACAAATTTAGGCATTTGTTCGCTAATGCTGTGCAGGGAAAAAAGAAAAAAAAAAGGATGGCATCATTAATCAAGATGTCTGCTAAGTTATTTTGTCGATGAATAATAATTACTTGAAGGAGAAAAACAAGAATCATCCGAAGAAATGCAGAAAATATCAAATTACTTAGTTAAGATTATCTCCAGATTTATCATTGCTGCCCACCGGGTTAAAAACGTCTTTTATTGGTAAATTACGAGTTTTCTAGGGCCCATCTGATATCTGGATAAAAAAAAAAAGGAATTAAAAAAAATGGAAAGGAAATTGTTAAGATTGATAACAACAATTTAGAATGGCTTTAGTCCTAAATTAAATAGAGATGAAATGGACAGACTTTTTTGGTAAAAAGTAAATAATGATTAAAAATAAAATTATTGAGATAGTTAAAATTTACATTTCCGTTTTCTTCCTTTCCTCTTCAGCATCCAAGCATCCCCTACATTTAATGTAGATAATCCATCAAACGGATTCAAAATGGGTGCAACAATGGAATAGTGCAAAACCTAACCCCTTGCCAACAGGTTCATAAGAAATAAAAGGCAATAAAAGGAGTTTTTTTTTTTTAAGAAATGTTTGATGGCAAATGAGAAGGCATGGGAAGTGGACATTTACTATGGTGCAATAATATTTAAAAAACTTCTAGCCATGGACAGTAGGGCCATTCTGGATTGAATATTTGGGATCGCTCCAGCTATTGTTAACAAAGAGGGGACCTCAGCAGTCCGCATATTGGGAATAGAAAGATTATAGGCCCTGGTGAATCATTATTCCTTAGTTTGCATCAGACTAGCTAAGAGCATCCCAACTATTAATTAAGCTGACTGAATTTATTAGTAAACTAAAAAGATTACTTACTCCATTAGGGGCAACAATTAGTTGTATTGTTTTTCAGCAGGACATCGATTATATGCCACCCTTGTTTCTTCTCCTTAGTGGATTGAGTGGGTGATTCTAGACATCCAATTAATCAGCCACTACCCTACTTTCGTTTTTTAAATTATATCAAACCGAAGCTTAGAAATGCATATATATTTTCGTACCATTTATTATTTTAGATCGTGAATGGACAGGTGCCTGTTCAACTCAATACGCAATTTAATTGGCTTTAAATATAGAGGCATGATGCCTCCTTTTCTAGGCAAGCAAAGGGGTTGAAATTGCCCAGTCGGAATTTATTAACAAATTTTCAAAGACTAAAAATTTGGTACTTACTTAGAGTACTAAGTACACAATGTCCTTGCCACCCAATTATTTGGGTGAAATTTTATTGGTTGGATAAGCTTTGATATTCACAAAAATATGAGAGAGAAAGAGTTACAATTCACATGCTTAAATCCTTAAGCCTCAACGTTATAATCCCATGGTGTACTCCATGTACTTCATGCACTAATTAATTTCCGTTAAAAATCCTAACTATTTTATTGAGGTGTTTAAAATCCTGCTCTCAGCATTTATTATTGTTAAAGAACCATCATATGGGATAAGCTCTATAGCTATTAAAAATTGTTACATCAGACCTTAACTTCCACAAGAGACCTATTTTAACTGCAATACTCAAAAAAGGTTTTTATTAGAACAAGAGGATGTCTAATCATGACGGAAGACATCCTTACTCAAGAATCCTCAACATCTTGCATAAGTCATCCAGCCCTTTTGCACATCACACAAGCTCTCGAAATCCAACCAGAACCATTTAGATTTTCTGTCAACCACAAAACATCTGCATCGTGTTGATGAAGCTTCTGCTGCCTCAACTCTGCCGAAATAGACGCACTAAAGCGCTAAATATATAGGCAATTTAGCTAATTTTGAGTATGTGGTCCATATAAGTATTTATTTGAAATGAATGTAAGTAATATTATTCAATGAATAATGCTAAACATAACGAATAACTTGGATTTCATCATTTTGGCAGGCCCAAACAAAGAAACTTTACAGAAAACTTTTATAGAACTTAATTAAGCAATCATTTATAGGGTCGGCTTGGTAACGAGAAAAAAAAAAGAAAAAAGAAGAAAAAAAGAAAATAATGTAACGTGATATCGATAATAATTAAAAATAAAGCGAATAAAGATAAAATAAATAAAATTTTTATAAAAAAATAAAATTAAAATTATAAGATAACAATAAAAAAGTAAGGTTAATAGATAGTTAAAATGTTATATTATATTCAAAGGTATAAAAAATGGGGTGAGTTTTTCACCCTTTTCCTTATTACCAAACCGAGCCTTAGTAAATAGATAATTCCGAAATAACATCTATTGTCCCCTATCAAATACTTGAGATCGCTTAGGAGGTTTGTCGAATGGTATCACCATTCCAGCAAAAAAATTTTAACCCTAAATGTGGCTTTCAGGGGCGCTATGTACATCTTCTTCTAGGGTCAATTTCTTTGATTTTTGAAAGAATATTGCAATATTGTAGTGCTATGAGAGTACCCTTTAACTATCGACAATTTGATTTATTTTCGATAATGATGTGGTTGGTGTCCTCAACTGGAGACTAATTAAGGAGCCCATTAGTGAACTTGTTGATGTTACATTACATAAACCACCTTCAGGTCACAACTCGCATATAGAAAAAAACAAAATGGCCAGCTTCCAATTTTCCTCCACTTCTTCCATTTCTGGCAAAATGCCTACAGTGGCTGCTACTCTGCAACTTGCACAATAAAACAGGAAAAAATATATAATACTTCGAGGAAGTCTCAATATACCATATTTGCACTAAGATGGCGGCCTAAGTAAAGTTGAGATTGGCTTTACTTATGAGACGGGCATTTCTGCATATAGCGGCTATTTCGTGTTGAATCATCTGAAATCATATTCCTCTCCTGGTCGCTCGTTTTCAGTGTGTGCATGGCACTTTCATATCTAACCACTCCTATTCACCCATTTTAGCCAGATCCACCATAAACACCATTCTTTTATGCAATCTACAGTCTAGAAAAGTTCACGTGATAAAGGACCCATATGGGCAAACCTCAATATACAAGGTTTCCTTTTTATTTGAAGGCGTTGGGCCCAACTTAATGCGCGGCAAAAATTCCGACTCAACACAAAAATCACGTTAGATGAAATTCGGAGTGATCAATTCATCAGTAGTGAGCCCAGCTAGGAGCTTTTTCCTTCCATGCATGGCTCTTTAGGATTATTCCACTTGAGACTTTCTCTTATTAGCACAAATCTTGCGGAATCCAATACGTCAATGTCTGGGCCTTTTCCTTTCCCAGTAGCGCCAAGATATAATCATCCTTGGTTTAAATGTTTTCACCATCGACTGCTTATCATAGATTATTTATTTCTCAACCACTTTTTCTTTGTGGCGCACAGAAATTGTGGCACATTGGCTGTATCGCTATAACCACTCTAGCACGAAAAGCTTTATAAGTGGAGACTCAATGTGCAAAGACAGCAGGAATTGAAGAGGCAGTGGGAAGCTAGCAGAGAGAGATGAGACGCATGCCTGAAGCAATCATAATAGCTGCGCTGCTAATGTCTTGGACGTGGAGCGCTGGATTTGCGTTGGGTGGAACCCCAGTTCATGATGTCAAGTATTGCGTGAGGATGTGCGACCTCGAGGCAGATTCATGTACGGATAAGTGTCAATCGGCATTGCTCCAATGCGCTAAAGATTGCGGCGGCGCCGTGCCTCCGATGCATGTTTGAGGCACCATTGATACATCTATTTTCTAATGGGTAGTACAATGTATGAACATCATCAGCCTTTGAGGCTGCTATACTACTAAATAAATTAGTTGCTTGCTCACTGCTTTTATTGCATCTTGGCAATCAAAACCTCATGTTCTTTAGTATGTAATTAATGTCCTTGTCGCATGTTGCTCCACGCCGCAAATATAAAGAGGAGTCTTGTACTTTAAAAGGCTAACATCTAGGTTCAACGTAAAAATTGTGAACTGCGTTCTTCCGCTTAGGCTAGGCCTTAGACTCTTTTTAATAGCTTTCATTTGAGTTGGGCTTGATAGCATTATCCACAGGGAAAAGCAATGAGGTTAGGAGAGTCTTCTGTTTGTTTGATAGGTTTGGAAACAATCCACAAAAATGAAATGGAAAGCCCCTCTCTGCACGCTTTTTAACATGTGCTGTCCGTTTGTCTTATATTTATGTGGAGTTGGAGATCACAACTGCACATGATTTATAGTGGTGGGGTGGGCGTAGGAGGGGCTACCATGCCCAAATTGCAGTATCAAACAGCATTGTGCGAGTCAGTTCAAACCCTTCCATAATTCTATAACGGGAAATGGATAGCAGGGGTTAAAGATTGATCATTGGAGATCAGCAAAGATGAAGGCCAGTCATTCTCATGGAGTATGCGAACTGAGCACCCAAGCCCTCAATGGGATGATTGCCATGTTCATGTAATCGAGGTGCTTAGTGGGAGATGCAAAACCACTCTACCAAGGACTAATACGATAAATCTTTGAAATTAATTGCAACGGAAATTAGCAATTTTGAAAAATTTCATGGCAAAGGAATGGACTTTTGCAATGAATCTTCCACTTTCTTGCATGATAGATAGCCCGTATACCTTTTAGCAACCAAAATTGAAAATTGTTGGGAAAATTCATAGCAATAAATCAAGCAGAAAATCCTTGGATATGGGGGAAAATAAATTGCAATGAACAATAAATCTCAATGACGAAAACTTTTCTTGTCAAAAAAAATTTGTTCTCAAAAGGTATTTTGTTGTTCCTAAGGATATATTATTACTTATTATTAATACACGCTCTCTCAAATACCCCACATCCAAAAATACCCTATCTCAAGCGTGTGTGTGTGTGTGTGTCTCTCTCTCTCTCTCTATATATATATATACATATATAGAGGCACACACCTTTATAATATTAATGGTGTATAAGGCTATTACCTCTTCTTCTATGGTCCCGCTGTATTTCTACAAAATTGTGAAATTTTGAATTTTGTGTTTTCCCGTGATGAGTGGCCTCAAAATTTCAAGGCTGGTAATAAACTAACACTTAATCTTCATGCTATTTCAATGTTGAGTCCAAAAATTTTATAATAAAAAAAACTATTTTATTTTCTCTCTTATTATATTTGATACATTTACAAAAATATAATAGTGTCGATAATCTATTTGTGCTACACAAGTCCTACAATTATCATTATCTTGTAATTAGGGGTAAGAGAAATGACTATTTGCAGCCAACATTTTGGCTATATAAAGTCAATTTTAGGCTACATTAAGTCATTTGCAGCCAATAAAATTAGTTGCTGGTTGATTACATATGCCTTGTCACCAATGGGCAAATGTAGCCGTTTTATATGCAGCCAGCAAAAAATGACTACGTATAACTATATGTGACCAACGAAAATTGCTACATTTAATTATATGCAACTATTTTTGTTAGTTGCATATAATTATATGTAGCCAAATGTTTAGTTACATTTAGATTTGTACGCACCAAAAATTTTTACACAATCAAATTCACTTATAAAATGCAGCCCTTTTGAAGATCCCTATGCTTATATTCAACCATAATTTAATAATGCTAAGCAGTCAAAATAAGTGTACATAAATCATAACTTTAATCCATTATATATATATATAAAATAATAAGGGTCACTCACATATTGAGGCCTTTCATGAAAAGCTAAATGAGATAACAAGTGAACCATGAACATGGGAGACAACTTCTTCATTACTGGAATACTGGTAAAGGTCATCAGAAGAAAGGACCAAAAAATGATTATTTGAGCAGAGCCGATGGTGACAAATAGCAAGAATGCAATTGAGGTATGGAGAAGTCCCAATATACTCAATTCGAAACATCTCAAGCAAAGCTTCACTGCATTTTGGCTGCACCAAACAAATGAAACATTACCACGGATGGACAACTTTTAGAAACAATTATAGGTTCAAAATAAATATAATCAAACAAACTACCTCCATACACGTAGCAAAACAAGAAACACAAAAGTTTGAAGGGTCACCCGTGTTTCTTAATAACAATCAATAAGCTTCAGCATTAGAGTTTTATTGTGCCCATCACCATGATGAAATGCTCTTTTACAGAATAGGCTGCCAAAGAGCTTGACATGATTTAATGAGGCAAGCACCACTATGAAATCCAAACAATGGTAGGAATTAAGATGAGGGAAAGTAGACAAAGGTGGCTAGGCTAGAAGCAACAATGACCAAGAGCTATACCAGCTAAAAGGAATGACTTTGTTCAAGAAGTGACAAGATAGCAAGGGAAAATCCTAAAAGAATGTGGTGAAAGGAGTTTCTAGCACAATGTCTCATGAGGGCGTGAAGCATTTAGATTGGGTTAACAAAATTCTAGCATACATGCATAGGACCATAATTAGTTGGGGAAAATCCTTGATTTTGACAATATTGACAATGGTAGTGACAGTTACCATAACATGTTTGTCTTATCCACAACTCATATCATAAATTTTGACAATTAGACATTTGCAAAATAGAATATATGTAGCTAAAACCAGTTTAGGATACCTTCCAGTATTTGAAAGGGCACTTCCAACTTACAATATGACTTCAAAAGATAAAGAGTTGGTTGTTTTGGAGAAGAGGTGCAACTTCCTTTACAGATATTGCAATTTTTGAAACTCTATTGTTTCCATCTAGCTTCTATGTGTGTGATAGCTGCATTTCCTAATAAATTAAATGTCGACATGATGATATGCTTGTGTAAGTACACATTAATATATTACCATTGTCATCTAAGCCCCACCTTACTAAAACCACATACACACAAAGAAAATGACATAATTGAATGCATGCAAAGGAAATAGCATGTTGCTTTCTAAGAAATGCTTTGCCCATCAATGTCTCAAAATAAAAGTGAAGTTGAGTTGCCATATAAACAAAGGGAAGTATCCTAACTAAATGCCTAATATAGATCATGCAAAAGACATGCATTATAAACTGACATTCTTGAGGAATCCTGCACCAAATGCTTGAGTGATCTTCAATTTTCTTTTAACTGTATGATTTAAGATAACTTGATTATCATCAGTGTGTTCTGCTTTTATCCTCAAAACTTACTATAGCAAGTAATAAACATCAGGGTCATTCCCATAGAAATATTTGAGCTTTATGCTTTTTACCTTACATGAATATAAGCAATTGAGGTGAGACATCGGTTCTTGTTGGAGCCTTTAAAATGGTAATGAGAATGATAATGAGGACATGTGTTTAGACAACATGAAATATTTTGTATAGTGGAAAGGAGGATTAAGAGTCACGAAGCCGATTGCACTAGATGGAGATAAGGGTTAGATGACTATGATGGTAATTATGATGATGATATATGATATAACACATGTTGCATATCATTTAGCCTAAATTGCATTTGCTAGTAATTATTAGTTATAGATCCTTCTAACCTTGACATCAACAATCAAATATGACCCAAGTTAGCCAACAAGGCCCAAAAATGGACTGAATTCCCATTGAAGCATATTAGGGTCAATGGAGGTCTAGAGAATCTAAACCCAATAAGAGTAGCTGATAAATGTTAAACTCGTATTGTAATTATAGTCATGTACCAAAAGGCTAAAAACTAGACGATAGCAAGAATAACTTGAACTTGATTATGAACCATGTAATTGCTTTTGCAAGAATTATGAACATACTTTTAGCAGAAATTTATCCATGAGTAGCAAAATCAACTTGACCCACTTAGATTTCATGTTGTTGCAAATTCCACTCTTCACGAATTTTCTTTTGAATTATGTGCAAACAAGTTACAATCCTAAATTGTTGTGTTGCCTTAAAATATTATAATGTTTTGGAAATTTAATTATTTTTTATGATAGAGAAGGCAATTAAAAACTTACTAGGTTGGTGTTGAAGTGGTGGGCTATCATGTTATGGCGGTGGCGAATGTTGCTCCTTCTTGCTAACACTTTTCTATGCTTCTTTCTGTTCACTGGAAGAAAAACAAGGAAAGCAACTCATTTCCCAATTCCAAACATACAAAGTAACTTCTATGCTTCTTTCCCTCACGAACTTCTAAAATTGGAATCCAAATCTTTCAAATCAACACCCAAATCACAATCTTGCAAAGAGAATCCAATTGCTTATTTAGTGAAAATAATATCCACTTGCATCTATCACATCAAATCCAAATTCCACAGTTACCCAATTCAATCAATAAAAATGCAATCCCATCACCCACATGGTGAGAAGAACATCAAAATCTCATTTACCCAATTTCCAATTCCAAATGCAAAATAAAATTTATCAAAGATTCATCAGACTAACATGAAGCCAACATTGAAATGCTCCCAAAATGTTGAGTGTTCGACACTAAGACTTGGGAAAAAAAGGAGAACATTCAAAGGCCCAACGAATTGAAAAAACCCAAAAGAGAGGGAGGGGGATGAGTCGAACCAGGCAGGCCACCCAATGTGATGGGCTTTCCATTGGACAGACGATGGCAGATTTGTCAGACTAGGGACGAACAATAAGAAGAGGCGGCGGGAGCATAGAAGCATGAGTTCTTGGTGTTTTTTTAAACCGAAAATAGCCATTGTGCTATGTCGATGGTGCATGAAAGGAGGAGGATTACTTGTCAAAGAAGAAGAATCTAGTAATGATCAGAGGACAAGAAGACCTTGGCAGCAAGGGAAGAAGGGTGTTTTTTTTTTCTAGCAGCAAAGTTTTTTAACCCAAAAGAGAGGGAGGGGGACGGTGAGGGGACGACGTTGTAAGCAGGTGGTGAAGGTGAGTTTGAAAATTAGTGAGGGAGGGATAGGGAGGGCGTCAGGCACAAGGGAATATGTTTATTTTTTATTTTTAAAAATTAAAAAAATAATTGCATATAGTATTATATGAAGCCATGTTTTGTAGGTTATATATACTACTATATTCAACCATTTTTAGTGGGTTGCATATAGTATATATCTTTAATTTATTTGATAATTTAAAATATATTTTTAGAACTTTATTAAATATAATATAACGTGATTCCCATGATAAACAAAATAAATGATGATTAGGAAAAGAAAAATCCATATAATTGCATAAGCTCACACTCCTAGACATCTCTTATAAATTATCTATATGATTATATATAATTAGGAAAGGGAAACTATTTATATTTTTAGTGCTTTTGTCTAATTCAAATTAATTAAAATATTAATTAGCTAATTAATTATTTCTTATGGAATGATTCCATATAAAACATGTACAAATATGCTAAATTTTAGAAAAAAAGTTACAAATTTACACACAGGGTCCTGTGATATTGCTTACCAAATTAATTTTTGGAGATAGTTATAGTATTTTGGCCATATCTTCCTCATAAAAACTTAGAATCAGGTGATTCTTAGTTAATTGGATAGATAATTTGAAAAAAATACAACTTCTATCTTGAAATATTTCTCTGAATAAACCTCAAAATTCCCCAATAATTTCCCTCAAGTGACACTTATTAACAATTTTTACCTTTCAGCGAGTTGGTCCCTTTGGAGATAGTTATATTATTTTTACCATATCTTTCGATTAAAAACTCAGAATCACATGATTATTGATTTTTAGATAGATAATTAGAAAATATATAACTTTTATGTTAAACACTTTATCTAAATCAACCTCTATATATGTCAAAAATTAGCTAGAAATGACCCATTTATTATATTCAGATGCATTGAAAGGTAAAACTCGTTAATATGTGTCAATTTAGGGATTTTCTTGGAGCATATTGAGGTTGATTCAGAGAAAACTTTAAACATAAAAGTTGTATCTCTTAGAATTATCTATCCAAAAAACTATGAATCAATTATTTTTGAGCATGTATAAGGAAGATATGACCAAAATAATATAACCATTTCCAGAAGTTCATGTAGCAGGTGGTATTGCGGGTGCCCCCGCATATTACCTTCCTCGTAGGCGCAATCGTAGCTTCCTATGTAGCTCACGTCCTTGGTCTAAGAAGAATTTGTATCCCTAGACACCTACAATCTATACTGTAGGTGCCTACACCTATCGACTGGAGCATAAACTATACAACGGGCACAAGCGGTATCTCTAGTTACATGAACTTCTAGAGATAGTTGCAGTATTTTGGCCATATCTTCCTTGTATAAACTTAGAATTAGGTAATTCTTAGTTTTTTAAATAGATTATTTTAAGGTATACAAATTTCATATTTAAATATTTATCTGAATAAGCCTCTAAATGCCCTACAAGTTATCCTAAAGTGACACCTATTAACAGTTTTTACCTTTCAGTGCATCGGTTCCTTTGGAGATAATTATACTATTTTGGTCATATTTTCTTATTCAAAAATTAGAATTATGTAACTATTAATTTTTTATATAATTAGAAAATGTATAACTTTTATGTTAAATACTTTCTCTTAATGAACCTTAATATATGCCAAAATTAGCTACAAATGACCTCTTTGTCATATTCAAAAGCATTGAAAGGTAAAAACCATTAATAGGCATCACTTTTGGAAAATTCTTGGGGCATATTAAGGCTGATTTAGAGAAAAATTTAAATATGGAATTGTAGCCCTTTGAATTATATATTCAAAAAACTAAGAATCAACTAATTCTGAGTAGTATAAGGAGGAGATGTCTAAAATATTACAACTATCTCCAGAAATTCATATGGCAGGCAGTACTGTGAGTGCCCGCGCATATCGCCTTCCATACAGATGCAATTATAGCCTCTTATGGTAGTGCCCATGCCTGGTCCAAGAAATATTTATCTCCCTAGACACTCACAATTGATACAACAGGCGCCCATGACTATTTGTTAGAGCCCGGGTGATATGGCGGGTGCCCATGGTACCACCAGCCATATAAGCTTTTAAGAATAGTTACAGTATTTTAGCTATATCTTCCTGTTGTAAAGTCAAAATCATGTGATGCTTGGTTTGTTGGAAAAATAAATTTAAGAGATATAACTTTTATCTTGAAAGATTTCTCAAAATCAACCTCTATATACCCCACGATTTACCCCAAAGCGACACTTATGAATGATTTTTACCTTTTAATGCGTCTAAATATGACAAAGGGGTCAATTTGTAGCTAATTTTTGGCATATATTGAGGCTGATTTAGAGAAAGTATTTAACATAAAAGTTATATATTTTGTAATTATCTATTTGAAAATCAATAATAATATGATTCTGATTTTGAATAGGAAGATATGACTAAAATAGTACAACTATCTCCAAATGGACCAACGCGTTGAAAGGTAAAAATTATTAATAGGTTGCACTTTGGGGCAATTCGTGGGGCATTTTAAGGATTATTAAGGGAAATATTTAAACATAAAATTTATATCTCTTTAAATTATTTATCTAATAAACCAAGAATTATCTAATTCTAAGTTTATATAAGGAAGATATAGCCAAAATAATGCAACTATCTCCAAAAGTTTATTTGGTAAGCAATATTGTGGGACCATGCATGTAAATTCACATTTTTTTTAAGATTTAGCATATTCATACATATTTTATATAAATTCATTCCATAAGAAATAAGTAAATAATTAATTAAAATTTTAATTAATTTCAATTAGACAAAAGCACTAAAAATATATATAGTTTTTCTTTCCTAATTATATATAATCATATAGATAATTTATAAGAGATGTCTAGAAGCGTAAGCTTACGCATGCATATGGATTTTTCTTTTCCTAATTATCTTTTATTTTGTTTATCATGGGAATCATGTTATATTATATTTAATAAATTCTAAAATATATTTTAAATTAATGAATAAATTAAAGATATATACTATACGCAAGCAACTAAAAATGACTAAAATTTCTCACCAACTAAAATCATAATGTTTAAAGTTTTCTTTTAAGGTTTTGATCATCGAAAAATATCAGTGTAGACTCTGTTTTTTATAGGTTATAGAGATATATGCAACCCATTGTTGACAATCCATATTACATATCTCATTTATCTCTAAAAATATGATCATCAAGTGCTGATATTTTTACCGATATATGATGTATGTAATGTGGATTAGGGGATTTGCATATTTCGCTCTCAAATTTTCTAACTTGCACCTTCTCCTCCATAAGTTAAAATATTATAAATTGATCTTCATAAGTTTATGAAATTGAAGTATTTATTCATATTAACGATTGTTAGCAAATTAATGATTCAGACAAATATGTCTTTTGGGGTGAATTTACAAACTTTACAAGCTTATAAGGTTGAATATTAAAATTTTGATTTTAAATAAATATTAAATATAATTCAAATAATTTCTAATATGTTAAAAATTATCTAGCTCATTTTGAATTATTTAAAATATTTTTGAAGTCATCTTAATACATTTTAAATTCTATCAAATCATAAAAAATTAATCTAAATTAATCTAAATAATTATAAGTAATTAAAAATTAAATTAAAATTATTATAAAATATTCAAAATTCATATCAATTTTAATATTTTCCTAATTATTTTTAGTCTATTTTTTAATTTTAATTTTAAATAAAAAATATATTTTTTATTTTATTCTTTTAAATTTTGAAGAATCAAAAATAATTTTTTTAGTACGTAGTCATTTTTATTATAAATTCATTATTTTTTATTAAATACATAGAAAATAATGTATACCATTCTTATTTATGGTGGCCCACCTATCTATGTTATTTGAAATTTTTTAATCTAAATAGAATATTCGGTATTAACATTTTTTGAGTAGTGAAATAAATGAAACATATGGTATAGGCCCCACTTTTTTGCATGTTATGGAGTTAAAAATGATCTCGCTGTACATATGGGTTGTCAATAATAAGTTATATATTTGTATATTATATATATATAACCCATTAAAAATATGAGACCTAGATAAATTTTTCATTGATCATGATCATCAATAAGCTTTTCAACATCATCCTTTTGTTTGGGTCTTACTCAAATAGGTCTCCGAGAATCCATTATAAAGATCCTGTAAAACAGAAAAAATGATAGAGGACATCGGGAGTGGTCCCAATGCAGGCCATCTGTCATTCAAGTCATTAAGGGACCTTAGTAGGGATGTAGATAATAGAGAATGCTTATGTGAAAGCATACTTACCTAGTGTATTTATAATTAAGTAGGAGAGATATACATAATCCATATGTAGATGGGATAAGAATTTCTATCTATAAAAGGATTCCAAAATAATATGCATCCCTGGTTCTTTTAAGAGTCCCTTTTAGGGAACAATTCCAAAATCTTGTGGAATCATAGTATGATTAGAATATATTTCTTGTTAGAATAAGAATCTGATGTGGCGTGGTACCGCTGAATGATAGATATCTGGTGTTAGTGTTCACAAACATTAGTCCCCTCTTAAGGAGACATGTTGGAATCCATCTTGTCATTTCACTCAATCTTCTATGCCTACTTTAATTAGATTCAATTTACAAAGATGTGGTGACTTTTGTTTGGATGATGCTTCCGCTATAGGATCCGTTGGATGCCTCTATGGATCCGTTGTGTATATGTTTTTTATGCTAATGCCTCTTACGGATCCTCTTGATGCCTCTTGTGGATCCATTGTGCCAACACCTCTTACGGATCTAATTGACACTTCCACATATCCATTGTATGGATATGCTTGACGAAGATAATATTGGCTTTATAGATTCAAGAGTCATATAGATTTTGGATCGATTTTCCTCCTACTATCGCTTCTAGAGCAATTAGTAGAGGGTGTCATTAATGGATAATCTTTGCTTGGATGGTGTTACCTCTTATGGTTGCTTACCGCTTTTGGTATTATCATTTTAGTCTTCTATTTCATCTTTTAGAATCCCTCCTTATTGCAGGTTTGGGTTCTGATTTTCTGTGTTGATTCCCTGGAATCCCTTCCTATTTTAAGTTCAGGTTCCAGTATTTATGATTAGTTCCTCAAAATCTCTTTATAATGTATATTCGAGTTTCAATTTTATTGATTTTCCATAATCCTTTCCTATTGTAGGTTTGTATTCTGATTTTGTTGATTTTTCAGAATCCCTTCCTATTTGAGATTCATGTTCCGGTTTCAGTCTTCTATTTCATGCTTCTAGAATCCCTTCCTATTGCAGGTTCTGGTTTTGATTTTGTTGATTTCTTAGAGTCTTTTCTTATTTTAGGTTTAAGTTTTGGTCTTTTGTGTCATACTTTCAGAATCCCTTCCTATTGTAAGTTTAGGTTTTGATTTTGTTGATTCCCTGAAATCCCTTCCTATTTCAGGTTTAGGTTCTGGTCTTCATGATAGTTTCCGTAGAATCCCTTCCTATTTTAGGTTTAAGATTTGATCTTCATGATAACCTGCAATTTTAGAAATACTAGATCTACCTTCTATGATGATTTACAATTTATAAATATTGGATCCGTCTTTCATGATATTCTACAATATTAGAAATATTGGATCTGCTTTTCGTGGTATCCTGTAATATCAGAAATACTGGATTCGCTTCTCATGGTATCCTGCAATTTAGAAATATTGGATTTGCCTTTTGTGACATCGTAAAGTTTTAGAAATAATAGATCCAACTTTTTATGGAATCCCGCAAATTTAGAAACCTAGAAGAGCATGGAGAAAATAAAGACCAAAAAATATGGGAAAGCATGACTTATCTTATTGAGTCAATCCCAAGGGCATGTGGAGTTTATTTAACTAGTACTAGTGCATGATTACAATTTCCATACAACATAAGGTTTGATTCGTGATTGTACAGAGTACTCTATTTGTAAGATGTAGAGCGGAACCATCCTATTATTCAACCTTTCAGAACTATTTAGCCATGCAATTTTCAAAAGTAGGGATGGGCTAACATTAGGCCATAAATGACTTGAGCGCAAATGCAGATCCACGTTGGTTGATACAGAGTGGCAATCAGCTAAAGCAATGTTGAGTAGAGAACAAAAATTAGCTATCAGATGCATAACTTTTAGCTTGATAGTGCCTGCTTTATTGGAAAAAAGACAAAAGCTGGTAAATTACTATGATAATGCCAATAGATGTCTAGTGAACCTAGTGGTGAGAAAGCCACGATGCATGAAGCGGGTGTGTAATGACTTAGAGTTGAATGGATACTTGCTAACAACACAAATATGGGAGTGCTTCCACTTCGCTTACAACTGGATTTTTCTATTTTTATTGAGATTTTCTTTTCATTTCCATAGATGGCACCAATGTTTGGCCAAATCGTTCTCTGAGAATCCTGTGTGAAGATCCTACAAGATAGATAAACGTTAGAGAGCACTAGAGGTGGTCCTGGTGCGGGCACTCCAATGCTCAAGTCAATAAGAATCCTTAGTAGAGATGTAGATAATAAAGAGTGCTTATGTAAAAGCATGCATACCTGATGTATTTATAATTAAGCAGGAGTGATATACATAATCCATGCATAGATAGGATAAGGATTTCTATCTAGAGGAGGATTTTGGAAGAATACGCATTCCTAATTCTTTTAGGAGTCCCTTTTAGGGAATAGTTTTAAAGTCTTGTGGAATCATATTGTGATTGGAATAGGTTTCTCATTAGAATAGGAATCTGATGTAATGTGGTGCCAACTGGATGATGGATATCCGGTGTTAGAGTTCCCTAATACCTTTTAAATATGTGAGAAATATGATCCAAATAAAAGATAATGGGTTACACTAGACGAAAATATTAAAGGGGATTATTTTTCACAATTAAATACCATGCAATGGATGGTGATCAATGCAATCATATCTTCATGAATGAATGAGTAACAACTGCATAAATAAGAGGTTAGAATGTCAATAGATAATACCTTCATTACCTCAAAGTATTCATGGGTTAAGCATATGGACTATTTTCAAGCAAATAATTCTTTTACATTGATTTATCTTTAATAGATGGAAACGCACTTATAAAATGTGTGCACTTGGGTTGAAGAACAACTTTTTGACTGCAGTTAATTTTTCAAAGGTTTTAGGTAAGAGTTTTTTATATGTTTTTTTATTAGAGCTTTGCCAGTTAGATTTTTTTTAAAAAATTTAAGATCATGACTAGAGTTAGGATTTTAGGTATCCTATATTCTACAATGTCTAGTGGGCGTGTATATGTTAGATGACTTGTAGTGAGTCCATGTTGAAAAACCTGTTATGAATGCTATATATTAATATTTTAGTCAGGAATTCGGTTAGGGATTTTAGGGTTAAAATGGAGGAGTTGTAATGTCGATTCTAGAATTTCTCAAAGTCTCGGAGAGGAAATGGTTATAGGAATATATGTAGGACATTCATGGTATATCTTTGTAATCTATTTTTTATAGTGGATTTGATTTTCTCTCATGTAATTTTTTTCTTTTTAGATTAAAGGGTTTTTTACATAAATTTTGTGCCTCTTAACTATATGACTGTTTATGTCTTTGATCTATATGTGTTTATCTTGTATTTATGATTATGATGATAGAATTGATATCGAAGCATTCACAATAGTGGTAATAAAGCTAGTTTCGAGGGATTTCAAGGTAGTGTATGGTATGTACTAAAGTAATACGCATGTGGCCCATATTTGGTGATCTAGATATTAGATTTATATATTCTAGATTTTGATTTTATTAAAAACATGATAGAGGGTTCATATTGGGTAGATTTAGCTTTACTAATGTGGATTTAATGGTTTATCGAATCCACTATGATTTTAATGGTGGTTAGTGATAATAAATGATAAATCTAGATGTTTAGAGATGTTCAGTTCTTATGGATGGTGTTGATTGAGTGAATGGTGCATCATTAGGTATACTTTCTTGGATCATGGTGGTCAATGTTGATCAGGATTAATAAAGCTTGATCTAATTTGGTGCAACAAAGATTTGAGTAGATCTGGATACATTTAAAGAGTGAATGGTTGATGGTGCACATGAATGTTTCAAATAAAGGTAAAGTAGTAGACCTCATGAATAATGATTGAGCTATGATATTGCATTGTTTAATTGTTTGTCTATGGGTACAAGGTACAAATGAATACATGGAGAGCATGGAGATTAGAGTGGTTTTCATATGTTCTACAATATATAGTGGTTGAGATCCTGAAACTATGATCAATGGTGGATGGTGGATGAATCCTTTAACCATGATCTATGATGGGTCATGAAAGAGCCCTGAGAGTCTTAAGACTATGATAGTTTAGAAAATGAACACAACAATGCATGCATAATTTAGTAGCAAATATATGGGTGATGCATGGAGATGAGAAATGATGATTTAACTAATGGAGAGCTAATGATTGACTTATAGATGGATAGTGACACTATTTTTATCTTCAAGAGCTAACTTGATGTCTCTAGAATACAAACCAAGGTGGAGATTGTTAAGGTTTTAGTTATCTTCTATTTTGAAAGGTCAAGTAGGCTTGCATTTGTGAAATGGGCTTGAGTGAATTCATATTGGAAAACCTACTAGGAATGTTCTATATATGTTTTAATTAGGAATTTAGTTTGGGGTTTTAGAATTAAAATAGAAAAGTTATCATGTAAATCCTAGGATTTCCTAAAAAAGAATGATGAGTTTTCAAAGTAAACTAATTGTAGTAATGTGCATGTAATATTTTGGGTATATCTCTATAATTTATTCTTTATATAGCGGATTTGATTTTTTTTTTTCATAATTTTTTCCTTCTAAGTTAAAGGTTTTTCTGCATACAACCATGGCAATTGATGTATGAATCACTAGTTCATGTGATTCATGGCAATTAATGTCGAATTACAGGTGGGTGCATTGAACTGTCATATATGAGAGTTGATAGAAGCCTTTAACTATCCAAAATTTCATTTATTTTTGATAATGATGTAGTTGGTGCGCTCAACTTGAGCCTAATTAAGGAGCCCATTAATGAGCTTATAAAATTTAGATTCCGTGCACCTTCTTCAGGTCACAACTTGCGTATATAGAACAAAATGGCCAACTTCGAATTTTCCTCCATTTCTTCCATTTTTGGCAAAATGCCTGCAGTGGCTGCTAATCTGCAACTTGCACAATAAAACAGGAAAGAATTATATAATACTAGAGGAAGTCTTAATATCCCAAATTTGCGCTAAGATGGTGGCCTCAGTAAAGTTGAGATTGGCTTTGCTTCTGAGACGGGCATTTCTACATATAGCGGCTATTTCGTGTTGAATCATCTGATATCATATTCCTCTCATGGTCGCTCGTTTTCAGTGTGTGCATGGCACTTTCATACCTAACCACTCCTATTCACCCATCTTAGCGAGCTCCACCATAAACACCATCCTTTTATGCAATCCACAGTCGAGAAAAGTTCACATGATCAAGGAACCATATGTGCAAACCTCAATAAATAAGGTTGTTTTTTATTTCGCTGTTGAAGAAGTTGGGCCAACTTAATGCGCGGCAAAAATTCGGACACAGCATAAAAATCACGTTAGATGAAATTTGGAGTGATCAATTCATCAGTAGTGAGCCCAGCTAGGAGCTTTTTCCTTCCACGCATGGCTCTTTAGGATTATTCTACTTGAGACTTTCTCTTATTAGCACAAATATTGCGGAATCCAATAAGTCATTGTCTTGGCTTTTCCTTTCCCAGTAGTGCCAAGATATAATCATCCTTGGTTTAAATATTTTCACCATCGACTGCTTATCATAGATTATTTATTTCTCAACCTCTTTCTTTGTGGCGCACAGAAATTGTGACACATTGGCAGTATCGCTATCTCCACTCTAGCACGAAAAGCTTTACAAATGGAGACTCAATGTGCAACGACTGCAGGAATTGAAGAGGCAGTGAGAAGCTAGAAGAAGAGATGGAACGCATGCCTGAAGCAATCATAGTAGCTGTGCTGCTAGTGTCATGGACGTGGAGCGCTGGATTTGCGTTGGGTGGAATCCCACATCTCGATGACAAGAATTGCTTGCATACTTGCTACGCCGATGAGGGTTCATGTTCGAATAATTGCGACTTGGGATTGTTCCAATGCTTTAAAGATTGCCGCTACGGCGCCGTGCCTCCGATGCATGTTTGAGACCACCATTGATACATCTGTTTTCTAATGAGCAGGACAATGTATGAACATCAGCCTTTGAGGCTGTTACACTAAATAAATTAGCTGCTTGCTCTCTGCTTTTATTGCATCTTGAAATTGCTAATCGAAATCTATTGTTTCCGAGTATATAATGTCCTTGTCGCGTGTTGCTCCACGTCGAAAATGTGAAGACGCGAAGTCTTGTACTTTAAAGGGCTAACATCTAGATTCAACAAAAAAATTGTAAAATGCGTTCTTCGGCTTAGGCTCTGGCTTGACTCGTTTTACTAGCTTTGATATGAGTTGCGCTTAGATAGAATTATCCAATTATCCACGGGGAGAAACAATGAGGTTGGGAGAGTAGTCTCATTTGTTTGATAGTTTTGGAGACAATCCACAGGAATGTAATGGAAGGACCCCCTCTGCACGCTTTCTAACAAAACCATGTGCTGTCCGTTTCTCTTAGATTTCCGAGGGAACTCCTGGAGATCACATCCACACATGGTTTACATATAGTGGTGGGGTGGGCGGAGGAGGCTACCAAGCCCAAGTTGCCGTATCAAACAGCATTGTGCGATTCAGTTCAGACCAGTACATAATTCTGAAACAAGAAATGGATATTCCCATGGAATATGCTGACTGAACTCCAAATGGTTCTCTAAGTCCTCAGTGGGGTGATTGCCATGTTCATGTTATTAAGATGATTATTGGGAGATGCAAAACAATTCTACCAATGATCACTACGATAAATTTGTGTAATTAATTGTAAAATTGAAATTAGAGGTGCTGGTAGATTTCATTGCAAAGGAATGGACTTTAGAAATGCATCTTCAACTTTCTTGCATCATAGATAGCAATATACCCTTTGGCAACTGTCACCACCCAGACCAAGAAATGTAATAATAAATGCAACCCCAAATATGAGGGTGAGTTTTCTAAAATCTATCGTACTTCAAAGGTAATATAATACATAAATATATTTAAATATACTCACAAATAAAAGAAAGTATACTGTTTTGTTCCCATAATATGTTCATGAGCATCCGCTCAAATATTTCATAAAAATAAAAGGAAATAAAATCTTCATCATCTATCGAGTCCATGATCTAGTTCCACCACGAACTGCATCATCTAGAATAAACAATCAAGGTATCAGTTTAGAAAATTGAGTGAGTAAGAAAGATGTACTTGGATAATAGCATACATTACCCTAAATTTAGTACATTGTCAATATCCTCTACTATTCTTGATTATCTAACCCAATCTGCAAGTGTCATAATTGGATTTTCATACTCAGATCATCAATACAATGGTGGACTGGGCAATAAAATCACATTAGGGAGGCACAACTGCATTCTAATACATTTCCCACATCCACACTAGTTATCTGATCCGAATTGCAACTTTTATAATTGGGTTTTTCATCCTTAGATCATCAACAATCTATTGGAGTGGGTCATAAAATCACAATAGGGAGGCACAACCGCATCTCAAAACACTGCTCGCATCCACATATTGGTATAGTAGGCCATAGCAACACATTAAGGAAGCGAAATCTCATCCCAATATACTATTCATAAATACCCTATGATTTGACTATTGTTGGATGATGTGACCCTTTTATTAAGTTTAGAATGTTCAAAATATCAAAATTGACTACCTGATCGTTCAAAGCAGATATCAAAAGTCCCAAAACTTTAAACCCATCATTAGTTGTTCGTGTGCTCCACTAGATGACCAGCCATCAGTGATGCTTGCTTGGGGTAGCTAGCTAGTGCATAGGCCTGATCACATGGGCTGTCTCACTTGAGCATTGGGCCTAGTTTATTGGGCTGGCTTGGTCACTAGACACCGTCGCCAACTCGCGTTATTTGGTCTCATTCCCCCTAGTCCCGGCCTACGGACCTGGATGATGCTGGGCCCAGCGCATCCAGCCTAGCTCCTAGATTATTATTAGGTGTTGGGTCGGTTTAGCGCTAGGCTTGGTCACAAGGCCAGCCCATCCAAACTAGAACCAGGGAGGAGAAACGACGTGGGTTTCTAGGTACTGGAAATTCCAACGTAGTCCGATGGTTGGTTTTTTACAACCAACATCCACAACAATGCTGAATTTTTTTTAGCTTTGCACACTACATAGAAATCTGATTTTTTTTTATTGCATCTATCTATAATCAAATCCCTATAGGCATTAATATATTCCAATCTAGCAAATAGAGAATCAATTCGTACCATACATGCATATCATACTTGGTGTGAGGATCCACATAGGAGATTGGCCATAACTTTCTTTTAGTTTTATATAAAGCCTCTAGCAATGCAACCACACATTGACTTCTCCCTTTTTCTTTTGAAGAATTCACTACAAGAGGTTTTCATTAAATAAGGGTCGTCAAAGGCAAAAGTAAATATTCTTGTTTAGAGGAGGGCGGGTTCAACCTTAACTCGGCTATCTGAACCCAAATTTTAGGCAGAGTTGGGAAGGCATTTTTTAACCCGAATCCTAACCCGCACCTACTTTGGGTTATGGGGGGGAAGGGGGTTAGATAACTCGCTCGAACCCGCACCCGCACCCCTTTATTAAAAATAAATAAAAATAAAATATATGCTCTAGTGATAGTGATCTATATCGGCATAAACACAACATCTTTTGCTACTTGAGATAAAGCTAATAAAATTCTTTGATGTAATCAAAGTATATCACAAACTGCATGTACAAAAAATACTCAAAATTATATAGTTTTGAGTATTTTTGGTACATGTAGTTTGTGATATACTTTGATTACATCAAAGAATGCATAGTCTTTCATATCTAAATTATCAGTCTGTTGAATGACATTGTTTAAAATGACTTGTACGTAGAAATAAGGCTTGTAGAAAATCATTTAATTAATGAAAATAAATCCAAATGAACAGTATAATAACAATATTCTAGAATGAATCAGGATCCAATGAAACTAAAATCATGACCAAACCACTAGTCATGAGATGCCCCCACCTTCTAATACTATTATTTTTTTCTTTTCTTTTTTTCAAAGGATTTTGACTTTATTCAATAAAAGAATGAATAATTTGGATGACTAGCAGTCATTTGACAAAAGGTGATACTATTATAGAAGACAAAGAAAAAAATAATGAAGAAACATATGAGATATAAACTAAGAGCACTTTTACTTAAAAGAAAATATTATTTAACCCGAATCCAAACCTGAAATTAACCCATACATATAGGGTTAGGGTTAGGGTTGAAAAAATGTTATAAAAGTGAGAGTTAGGGTTAGAGTGGGGGTTGAGAAAAGATTGTAAAAGTGAGGATTAAGGTTGTGCAAGCTAGTTACACCCCTATTCTTGTTATGTTCCATCCAAAAAGAGCAAGCAAATTTGTAAAGAAGGAAAATAATATTTGCCTTTGAATGACTTTCATTGAATCAAGATATATAGCTTTATACCAGAGATTTCCTACAATCATGCTAATCTTTTCTAGGTAGTCTAAGTATAAAAGCCAACTGAACAAATATACAACTAATACACTATATTTGAAAACTAATACAATATATTTGACAATGCTTTCCTTCTCAACACTCTCCCTCAAGTTGGAGAGTGAATGTCAAGAACTCCTAACTTGCGTATCATAGTTGAGAAAGCTTCCTTTCCTAATGGCTTGGTGAACATATCTGCAAGTTGATTTGTTGAGGCAACATGTTTGGTTACAACTGAACCATCTTGTATTTTGTCACGAATAAAATGGCAATCCATCTCTATAAGTCTGGTTCTTTCATGGAAAACAGGATTGGTAGCTATATGTAAGGCGACTGTGTTACCACAATATAACAATGCTAGCTTCGGATGCAATATTCTCAAATATTTCAATAACGAGTGTAACTAGGATAATTCACAACCTGTACATGCCATGGATCTATATTTGGCTTCTACTGAGGAGAGAGATATGGTTTTCTACCTCTTTGTCTGCCAAGAAATAAGAGAAGATCCCAAAAAAATACAATAACCTATAGTGGATCTACGAGCTATTTGACAACCATCCCAATCCAAATCAGAAAAAGCTCACAAAGATACATCATTCTGAGAAAGGAAAAACAAACCTTACCCTAGATTGTTTATCAAATAACGCAATACACGCAAGGCAGCTTCCATGTGTGGTCTACGTGGTGCATGCATGAATTTACTTAACACATGGACCGAATAAGTGACATCTAGCTGGGTAATAGTCAAATAAATTAGACGTCCGAAAAGTCACCTATACTGAGACAGATCTTTAAGCAATTTACCTAAATTTGAGAGCTTTATGTTTTGTTCCATGGGAAAGTTCATAGGTTTAGCACCCAAAAATCCACCATCTTTTAAAATTTTCAAAGTATATTTTCATTGGGAGATGGAAATACCTTTCTTCGACCGAAAAACTTCGATGCCCAGAAAATACTTCAAATCAACCAAATATTTAATTCGAAAATGACTATGTAAAAATTGCTTGAGAGCTTCTATGGTTTTGATGTTATTACCGTAATAAGAATGTCATTGACATATATCAACAAAGCTGTAAAAGCTTTGCCTTTCCGACATGTGAATAACGAGTAATCGACTTTGGATTGAACAAAACCTACAACTTGGAAACTGTAGAGAACTTGGAAAACCATTGTCGGGAAGCTTGATTTAAACCATATAATGACTTGTGAAGGTGACACACTAGATTCTCCCCCTGTCGAAGACCAGGAGGTGGAGACATATAAATTTCTTCATGGAGATCGTCATGAAGAAAAGCATTGTTGACATGAAGTTGGTGAAGAGACCAATTTTGGGCAGCTGCTAAAGCTAATAAACAATGAACAGTAATCATTTTATGTGAGGCCCCAAAAATTCTAGGAAAGGATGTAAGTGTTTGTATAGTTACAAATGGATGGAGCATGTGTAATCTTGGAAATTTGAAAGGAAATTCTTGACAAAATGGAAGAATAATGATAGATATAATCAATGGAGTGTGTATTTTATTGAATTAGGAGGAAATACTGTGAAAGACAGTTGATAAACATCATAAGTGGGCTGCATGTGCAAGTGGCTATGTATACTATGGAGCACCATAAAAAGGGAGAGCTTACAAAGCTCTATTGTCATCTCCCCAACAACAAAATGTCAAGCCTCCTCTCTCCTCTTCCCCTTGCTTGAGAGCAACACCGTTCTTGCAGGTTTCAATGCCAAAATGTTAGGAGATCGATGGCAAATGCTCGAACCATAGCCCACCATCAAGATAATGTAGATTTCAATGGATTGGACCCGTGGAGATTTAGGAAAAATCTAAAAAATTTCTGCATAGCTTAGATTTGGAGAATTTTAATCAAAGAAGTTGCATGGTAAGTGATGTTTATTGATGATTAACCACCCTTGTTAGATAGATTTTGTGAATTTTGGCTTAGGATAATTGGAAGGTTGGAAATTGGGGAAAATGATATTATTGCAGTAAATAGGATGTTATGATTATGGATTAAGGTAGAATTCATGTTAAAACATACATATATGTAACTTGAGGAAGAAGTCCCAACTTATCTATAGCTGAAATTATAAAATCTAAAATTTGCACCTTAGGTGTTTGATAAAATGACTATGAGACAGATGTAGTGCAAGTAACTTCTTAATATTGGTCCCTTAATTACCCCTTAATCATGGTTTAAATGAAGAAGGGAGTAAACCCTAGAATTGGTTGAATTATGAAATGAAATTACGGTAAAAGTTAATAAGGTGTTCTGAAGTTTAAATAGAGCAAATACTAATGAGATATGTCTTATACATAGGACTATGGCTCATTGAACTAGACTTAGCTTTTAAGAAATTAAGGCAAAGGAAAAGCATATAGGTTGAGCATAAGGTAAGCAAGTTATTTTAATACTTACCATTTTCTATGTTTAGTTACGTATTTTGGGTAGTATGAATAATTTTTTAATATAAAGATAATGTAAATCAGGAATGTGTGATATATATTTGATATTCTACTATGTAAAGCAGGAAGCATAACATGTTGTTATGAGTTGTGCATAAGTGAAGATAGGTGGATTGATTTGTAAATGAATGACAAGATACAATAGTTTTGTTAGTAAGAACAAGTTGCATATGAATTATATATTTTGGTTGAGAGTATTTGTATTAACTTGTGATAAAATATGTATAGGATCAATAATGAAATGAAGATGTAGAAAAAGAGGAGGTAATGTGAAATAGGTAGGAAATTGGGTTTATCTTTTGAAATTTATAATTGATATTCCCTATGATTGCATTTTGGGCATGGTTGTATGATTTTGAAGTGAATGAAATCGATATTTTCCATGAGTGCATGACTATGTAAGGTAAGCAAATTTATGTTTTAAGTAATTGAGCTATGTTTTGATTGAATTATATGCATATATATTTATGTACATCGGGCATTATATGGTAATTGTTTAAGAATTGTTGAAATATGTTATGCTCATGCTTAATGTATGTGAAGTATGTTAAATATCCTTTGAAATGAAGTTAAATAGCTTACTCACACAATTAGTAAATAAAGTAATGTTAATACATGCAAATAGGCAAAAAAAAAAAAATCAAGT
This sequence comes from Pouteria campechiana, assembly GCA_036873735.1. NCBI lineage: Eukaryota > Viridiplantae > Streptophyta > Magnoliopsida > Ericales > Sapotaceae > Pouteria > Pouteria campechiana. The sequence continues at coordinate 38,581 of JAYJMB010024927.1, forward strand.
TACACAATAAAGATAACAGAATGATGCAGCAGCATCCAAAACTAATGCTGAGGCATCCAAAACGATGTTGTAGCATCCAAAAATGATGCTTAGGCATCCACCCTGCCGTGCGCAGTAATTTTTAGGCCAAAAAGATGGGATGTTGAGGCATCCAAACCATTGTGAATAGTAAAATTTCTATATTTCTTTATTTTCTCATTTTGTCAAATTGAGTATAATAATAATCTTTATGCTATTTAGAAAGTTTATTTTATTAAGATATTATGGAAAAATATTAAAAATAACACAAGAAAGATTGTATTATGATAATTATTAGAATGACATAAAAATTTGGAAGATAGGATAGGTGTATTTGAGCGTGATGATTTAATGAAGTATGAAATTAAGTTTGACTATTTGAATTAGAATTAAATGTATGCCTAGGTGGTTGTCGTATTATGATCAACATTAAATGACATGAGATTTTATTATGTAAGTAACATGAGTTAATGAGTTAATTGAGCATTCAAGAATATTAAGTAATGAAATTGAGAATTTGGTGCTTGAGCCTTTTTGGAAGAATTTAATATAATAATGAGATGTTATTTATACATGAAATGAATTTAGGATGCCTAGAATTTATAAAATTTTAATGAGGGCAAATGTTGTGTATACCTTTGTATGAATTGTGTAAATTGAACTTGCTTGGTATATATATA